>WWET01002167.1:171762-182179 GCA_011038615.1 Limnodynastes dumerilii
GGAATGCTAAGGCCTGCAAACGGAGAACTTAAAGTGAACCACACAAACCCCTAATTACTATATTTTCTCAAATTGTTCTGTGTGGGAAAAGTGCACATGAAATTACATATTATAAGGAACTTGATGAATAAAGCTACCATTTTCTCATACATAGCAATTTAAAAACATTTAGGGATAATTCCTTCTGTACGCACACATACTGCCGTATTGTAATGTATGATAGCTCACTTTTGGTCTTATTTTAAGCATAAATGCTAGGAAATGAAAACATCCTAGCACTTCACGTGCACTGTGAGACACAGCCGTATATACGATGTAGTTGCTTGACAACCAGACTTTAAGTTATTTCCTGAGTGCCTGGGTGCTTGCTGACCTTCATATGCCTGCTGGGGAACTATAAATGCAGGAACTAAAGCTGGCCACACACTAGAGCGATTATCGTCCCCAAACGCATGATTATCGTGTATTGGGCCAAATATCGCTCTAGTGCATAGGTTCCCAAACCAGTCCTCAGGGCTCCCCAACAGTGCATGTTTTCCAGATCTCCCTACAGAACAAGGTATATAATTATACCACCTGTTGATCTTTTAAACAGTCAATAATGAACATACCTGTGCTCCAGCAAAGGAGATCTGGAAAACATGTACTGTTAGGGAGCCTTCAGGACAGGTTTGGGAACCACTGCTCTAGTGTACGGCGCAGATTTTTTTTCCAAACGGCGATAAAACCATCCAAAAACGCTAGGGTCCGATTTTTGGAGGTACCTAGTGCTCTGCCCTCTCTCCCTCTATGTAAAATGACTGCTGGACAGACATTTAACACAGAAGGAGAGAGGGCAGAGGGCTGCAGAGCCAGGCTGCAGCGCTGTGTCCTCTCTCCCTCTGTCTGGGTATACAGCGCTGTATACCCAGACAGAGGGAGACAGGACACTGTGCAGTAGCATGTGTGATTATTTTTTTCCATTGAGAATTTTTTTTTTTTGCAGCCAACCAATAAGCTGGCTGCATGGGTCTCCTATCAAGATTGACAGGAGACCGAGCCATTTAGAGAGAGACTGCAGCCAGCCAATAGGTCTCTCCAGCAGAGATTATCGCCCCCAGCCTCTGCTGTGTATGATGCCGATATCGGGACCTTTCCCCAGGGGAAAATCATCCCGTTTATTGGCAGCCAGACGCTGGGAGTGATAATCACTCTAGTGTGTGGCCAGGACATGATTAGAAATAATGGGCCTGATTCACAGATAAGAAGGAACTAAGTATGTGCTGATTCACAAAAATACGCACCTAAATGGCAAGGCAAATCCCATGACACTCCCCTCATTCTTACAGATCTTTACTGACTTCTGCCTCCATGGGGCTACCTTAACGCTCCGTGCGTATCTTTGTACTGATTTGTACGTGCAGACTTTGTAAACCCAGCCCATACTGCCCTATTTAAATGCCTCCTCACACCCACTTTTCTTAACTTCCTACTTATGGAGTAGTGGGACGTCCTGACTTACTGATCTCATTAGGCATGGAGTTTACAAAAAAAACACCAAGATTCGCACATGGTATGCGTATATCTAGGCACGTTATTAAATAAATCAGATCCAATGAGAAGAACTATGCTAAAAACTACATGCAAAAGAAGAATTATAAGCTAAAGAACATAATAAATAAATGATGTGCTATATGTTATTCAAACAAGATTTGAGTACTTGTTAAACATTAAGTATGTGTCAAATAGAGGTATCACAATACAGATAGAACACATTTGGGTGTTACTTATGCAGTTCTAAGGGTTAATGTTTGCTCCAGTTTGACTTTATTATTTAGACAATCTTGACAACTACAAAGGGTGAGTCTAAAGGCCGCCATACACAAGAGCGATTATACGATAATTGCGTAAAATCAATCGATCGATCGAAAATGCACACAATTTTTTCTGTGGAGTGCCAAACGATATCGGTGCCACACACTGTGCTACTTTCAAACAATAATCTCCTGAAAAATGTGTGGAAAGCTCGATGTTCCAACCACTTTAATCCTTCAGAAAAAAATGTTTTTCTCCATACACCACCTGTTAAATTTCAGTTCTCATCCGATTTTTGGACTGTATTAACATAAGGGGCGTCCCTCGCCATGCTGGTTTTTTTTCAGGTAGTATTCGCAATAAACTTCCTGTACACGTATATTCATATGCATTACAGCCATAACTCAGCGAGATGGATGAGAATGCTTTTGCATGTGGACTCTCTGGTCTGATTCTGGTGACCTTCATGCGGCTGAAGGCTAAAAAGCTAAAGCTACGGCGGTGGCGTTGTTGGATGAGAGAATAGCTGAAAAAGAGAGAGTCGTTCTCTCATATGTCCCTTGTAAATGAAATTTGGGAGAATAATCCTGATGACTTCCGAAACTTTCAGGACACAAAGATGCATACTGCCATCACACCTGAGCAACGTCTCATGGCAACCCTGCGCTATTTGGCTACTGGGAGGTCATTTGAGGATCTAAAGTTTAGCTGCGCAATTTCAGCTCAAGCTTTGGGGAGATTGATACCAGAGACGTGTGAGGCATTGTATAAGTGCCTGAAAGGGGGATAGTTAAAGGTATGTGATATGTGATTTCAAACACCAATGTTTTATTGAAAGATTTTTTTCCCTGCTTGTTTACTACTGCATGCATCTTGTTTTCATCTTTAATATTTGCCCTATAGCTGGTTACAACCCAATGAAAACACCTGATAACATTTGAAAAATGTTATGTTTGTAAAGTTTTGTTAAACAAATACAATACAAATAATAACAAAAACTGCAAATGTAAATAATAAATTATAATAAATAACAAAATAGTAATTAATACAAAATAAATAAATTGATCATATCTTCAAATACAAGTGTTCGTAGTGCAAAGCATTTGAGCTGAAGTCTGTGTGGGGTTGTGGGTGGGATATGGGGGTTGATGTGGCCAATGGGATATATTGGGGCCTGTTACCCATTGAGGTAGAGAATGGCGGTGCGGCATAGGGAACACTGCTCACTGGTGGCAAGGTTGGCCAGGTAGGTGCCACTGGTTATTTCCAACCACTTGGCCCTGTAGAGGACCTCGTTCATCAGCCTCTCCGCCTTGTCAACACACTTTGGGTCCAAGCCCCTTAATGTGCTTGCGTACACCTCCCCCAATGCATCAAATCTGTCCGTCGCCTTTTGGGTGAAGAATTTCTCTGCCGTTTCCAAAAAACGAATGGTCACGGCATCATGGGGGTCCACGGGCGGACGGGGTGTTTTTCTCACGCTTTTGGAGCATGGTTGTGGTTGCTGTTTTGTGAACGGCTACTTTCCTCCATGACTTGCGATGTAGAGGCATGTCCTTCACTGAAAACGGAGGGTTGAAAAAATAAGAATAGAATGGATATGAGTGTGTACACTAAAAAGTGAATACGGCAAGTGTAATAATGTATTCCTTTTTTGTTTTCAGTTGCCCCAAAACCGTAAGGAGTGGAATAAAGTTGCAGAAGACTTTAAACGGAAATGGAATTTTCCTAATCGTGGAGGAGCCATTGACGGAAAGCATATGAGAATCACGCCACCTGCAAACAGTGGTTCACAATACTACAATTACAAAGGATTTTTTTTAGCATTGTGTTGATGGCAATAGCGGATGCAAATTACGAATTTTTTTCAGTTGATGTGGGCAAAAATGGAAGAGTCTCAGACGGTGGTGCACTTGAGCAGACAACATTCATGGACCATATGAAAGATGGTCCAAATTAAATCTGCCATCCAAAAGCGAGTGCAAATACGGCCTTAACTTTGTTTTTGCTGCAGATGAAGCGTTTGCCCTTCATCAACACATTCTGCGTCATTTCCCGCAGAGGGTTTTAACAACGGAAAGAAGAATTTTTAACTATCGGCTATCTCATGCAAGGCATGTTGTGGAGAATGGCGGTGCGGCATTTGGAATTGTGAGGAATAAATCTAGGATTTACCATACAAAGATTAACATGAAACAACAAAATCTGTGTTGGGTTGTGCTTGCAACCTGTGCCATACATTACCTATTGCACAGGAAAAACTACCAACATGCTAACCCCCCTGAAGGCCATGATACACTACATCATCCAGAGGAGAGTGAGATGTGGATACCTTTGCAGCATTCTACTTATAGAAATGCCAATCTCATTGCAAAGGTGACCCGTGACTCATATGTTCAGTATTTTATGGGTGATGGGGCTGTTTCATGGCAAAATGACAGGATAGAGTAAATACACTTTTTACCTAATATTGCAGATGTGTACATATAACAATAAAAAACAATGCAATGGGGAAAGGAGCATTTGTGTCTTATTATTTACTGTATGTAATGCTCACCATGCCACTTTCATCCAAAGGGTCCACATTGGTGTCTGGTGAAGCATCCATAGTGGAAACAGATGGTGCTGCTGTTTCCGTTTCCAGGGTGAAGAAGAGCAGGTTGAAGTACCACAACCGCAGAGTGTACACCTGGTCCGCTCCAACCCCAGACCTTTTGGAATCATTAATTTTGTACAATCTCCTTCTAGTACACAGTCCGGAGATTAGCAATTTTTTGCTTTACAAAAGTGGCATCTGCGTGGGGATAGCGAGGCTTGGACACATCCACCAATACTTTGATTACAGCTGCCCTCTTTTGTCTGTTGTGGTATTCTGCAGACTTGCACTGCCATAAGCACGGCTGTCCATGGTAGGCTTCAATGAACTCCCGCAGAAACTTTTTATCTACTGGGTGCCGGCAGTAAATCGAATTATTTCCTTCAACTGTATAATATCACTCCACGGTGGCAGACATTTTAGTGTGATGGAGACAGAGATGGAAAAGGTGATGGGCGCTATTGATGCTGGCGGCTGAGGTGACCCAGCCAACACCTCAGTAGACAATAGTTCATCAATGGATGACGAATGTAAAAGTGAAAGGGCAGGTGCCGAAAAAGCCGAACAGAAAAAAAGAAAATTTAAGATGACAGAAAAAAGCCATCATAGGCCTTCTAATATGGAGGAACACCTTTGTTCCATGCCCATGTTAAGTGCAGAGGTCGAGACGATTGTCCGGTTTTTCGATAAATGGGATTACGATTGCCATCTGAAAATGTACCCAGCTGTGTATGCCCGCAAAACAAAAGTTATGACAAGAGTCATCGAGATTCTTCATAGAAAGTTCGGCCATTACTATCAGAAGCAGCAGGTGCAAAAGCGCTGGTCAGACCTGAAACGGAAAGAAAAGACACGGTTGGATAAGATCCGAAGAATTATAAAAAGTAAGTTTAAGAAAGACACATGAACATATTAATACTCTCCTTGTATTCTTTGCTTGTTTTTATGTTCTCGTTATGTAGGAGGAACCTCGAGACATTGTTGTTTGGCATAAAATGGTGGCCATGAGAATGATGGCATACATCTGTCTTGTCATTTCAGAAAAGAATCTTCGAGCAAACGATAAAGCATCCATTATTGGAAAGATCAGTACTGTTAAAAAAGGTACTTTTTCACCTAAAAGTTCTTGTGCAGCACATTGTCCATAGCACATATTGAAAATTGCATTCCTTTACAGAAAAGGATTCTGTCAAGATGGACTCTGGTGCAGAAGCCACTGAAGCTCAAATCGACAATATAAGCAGCACTGGAAAAGGTTAGTATTGTGTTGGTGGCACAGTGATGGATGCAAATACTGTAAAATATTGAGTGTGTCCATTTTCCCTTTGCAGGTGTCATGGTAATATCCGATGAAAGCACTCCCAGTTCTAGTGGGGAGCATACCCCGGATGAGGAGAAGGCCAACCAGGCTATCATAACTTTGGTTAAAGATTTCATCCATCAACTACGTAAAATAAATAAAAACGATGATTGCATATATTTACCAGATTGTTGAAATAAAAAGTATGGCCAAACAAAACACAAAATGACAAATATAACCGTTTAATATAGTCTCTGGTTCTTCAATTTAGTCTTCTGTTCTTTATTATTTGATAATTTTTTGATATGCTGCAAGAAGCTTTTGTTTCTTTTATTTTTGTATGGCATAATTGACCATATCAATAATGTTCTGAATGTACTTTAATAAAAAAAAAAAAATTACGTTTTTGCTGGACAATAAACATAATTCTTGGTTGAGATTGTGTGATCTGTGTTTTTTTTAAACCTTCTGAGAAATAATACTTTATATTTTCCACGATGGCACAATGGCAGTACATTAACTCCTGTGTAAACATGCAGCCCCCACAGCAGCCAGACACTTATTTTATGATTCTGCTGATTAACGTCTATTGATATGGCGCCACAGGCGAAATAGTCCCGGTTTTCAAAGCCAGACCGCATTAATCCGCTTATCTTCTGGTGTGGCGCCGAGTAGTCTTTATCAATACACATCTTTTGTGTCACAATGCAAAGACGAGTCAGTGCTAACATGAGGTTTCGCCAGGAAGAATAATGACAGGACAGTGGATGCACTACGTGCTATGTACACATAAACCTGTCATATCCTTTCCCATAATCCTGCCTACAAGTGTCGTCACTTCATCGTGAACGATTCCACGATTATCGTTAAATGGACACTATGCGATTTTACAAGTTATCGCACGGTTTCACACGACAATAATCGATCAAAGCTGTTAGAATAGCATAGTACATAGATATGCAACAGCGGCTATTGCAGGCAGTAGCACATACAAGGATCAGCCGAAGCCACGCTTCACACTGCGCAGCTTCGGCTGATCCCTGTCTGTACTACCCCCTGCAATTGTCGCTGTTGCATATCTATGTACTATGCTGCTCTGCTCTGCTCTCAGCTTTAAATTATACCTTCAGAACTGTCAGAGCAGTGTAGTACATAGATATACAGCAGCAGCTTTGAAGAATAGGGAGCTGATTGGCTACCTTAAAATATCAGAAGCTTGCTCCTGATTTAAATCAAACATGTTCAAAGATCAAATAATCGTACCAGAGCGTTTCTGGTGCGTTTATTTGGTGTTTGAAAAAATTATCCTGGCCATTAACCACAGCGATTATTTGCCCGATCACCCGATAATTCAGGCAGATAATCGCTCTAGCGTATGGCCAGCTTAAGTCATGATAGCTGATCTGAAACATGGTCAGCTACACTGTATACTGTTTACCAAACTGCTGACAATGAATCTAGACTTAATTTGTAGAAAACATCAAAAAGTTCAAAGTATCTTTGGAAATGAACTATATGGTGGAAGAAAAAGAATGACACTTAAATGAGTACTGAATGTTTTACTTTATACTGTATATAGACTCTTACGTGGAGTTTACTGATGAGATGTTTCAACCCTGGAGTTGTTTATTGCCTCCACCAGGGCCAGCCCTAGCTATAGGCGGTATAGGCGAGTCACCTATAGCGGCATCTTGTCAGGGGGGGCACCCCAGAGCAGAAAAGGAAATGCAACATATGTGTAGCAGCTCTTCCCCCTTGTAAAGTGCGGATCTTCAGTCACCTGATTGCACATTTCCCATTGGCACCATTGTACCTCCACTGTGACCCTCTAATAGCAGAGTCAATTTTCTGCTAAGGGGCACCAACCAAATCTTGCCTAGGGCATCAAATTGGCTAGGGCCGGCCCTGGTCTCCACAGACCACATTACCGAAGCAATGCTTGCAAAATTTGTCACCGCAGGTGTGACGTGGCCCCTCAGCATTCAGTTATTATTACAGTGGCACAAACTTGTTTTTGCTTGGGGGCTTCTGTATTTAAACGTCAACTTCTGACAATACTAACAGTTACAATCCTAACAGACCAGCACCTAAAATGCTGTGCTTAGAAGGACTAACACATAAGACAAACGAAAAAAGTGCTGTAAGGCTGTTCATAAAATGAAAATATATTTCTAGTTGTGCAAACGCAACTTGTGCCTTTTACAGCTTTGGTGGTCTGGTTGGAAATGAACAAGGTAAATTGTAAGACCTCTTCCTTTATTCAATTTCTAAAATGGGTTTTCCCATAATTGCTGTTTGCATCTCTATTTAGAGTAGAATGTATGATTAAATATAGATTACAGAATGCAAACACCTGTCAAAGACCTGCAGGAGAGGCTCTAGTTCACAGGTTGCAAAGGTATTGGACAAGCTAGTCCATAAGCTATGCTCCCAGGTTATAACTGTTGCTATTAACAAAGCTAAGGTGATCAATAAAAGCCTTGGTTATATGTAGGTCTTGCTACATACTGCAATGGTAGGGATCTCAACAAAGTATTCTTATTTAAAATGTAGGGAATAACATTGCAGGTTTATACTTATTTAACTATGATCTATTTAAAATTGTTCCAGTGTTTGTGTTACCCCCAACCCAGTTGGAATTGTATGGGGCGCCCCTAGGTGACTTAAAGGGGGAACCCAGCAGGGTCACACTGCCCTTCCTTCCTTGTCTGTGGTTACATAGACCACGGTTCAGACACACACCGGCTGCATAAAGCGTCCACCATCTTTTACATAACCTGTACTGTGAATACAGGACTGCTATGGGAGCCCTGTAGGATCAAACCTGTTTCACTAAATAACGCTGCCCCACATATGAGGCAGCATTATTCATGGAAATAGAATTGGTCCAACAGGGCTCCTGTAGAGCCCTGCATTACCAGTACAGTCTAAGTGAATGACACCGTAAGGCAACTTATTTCAAGTAGAGCACCGCAAAGGAAGAAGGTGAAGACTGCAGGGCTAAATAACCATTAAAATAGGGGCACAATGGAGTCTGGACACAAAATGGGCACAAATGGATGCTGGACAAAATAGGGGCACAGTGGAGGCTGGACACAATAGGGGTACAAATGGACGCTGAACACAATAGGGGCACAAATGGAGGCTGGACACAATAGGGGCACAAATGAAGGCTGGACACACAGAAGGAGCACAAATGAAGCCTGGACACACAGAAGGGACAAAAATGGAGGCTGGATACGCAGAAGGGACACAAATGGAGACTGGACACACAGAAGGGGCAGAATTAGAGGCTGGACACACATAAAAGAGGTAGAGGTGGATGGCTGGGCACATACAAGGGGATGGATGTAAATGGCTGGACGGGCTGAATGGCTGGGCTCTGCTAGGTCTAGAAATGGTACTTTATGCTTAGACACTGCAGCTATTTCATATTCCACTTCCTTTACTTGCTGTTGTTTTGTAAGTGTGGCATTTTTCCAAAATCATTTTTCGCCTGCTTTGCAGTAGATGTGATAATTGTATGATGCGCTATCACAGAAATTTTGGCATTTATACTCAATTTAAATTTCACTACCTTTCCTTTGAAGAGAGCTGGCTGGTGATTGCATTCATAAACTTAAAAAAAAAAAGTTTAGATCCGCCAATTTCCCAAAATATAAGGAGATAAAAAATTCCATTTGAAAAAGACAAAATTGAATGATGTTGTTCCAACACAGCTGAAATCAGCTTAACAATGCAATACTTTCACCCTAATAAATTCAGCATTAATAATAAATTATACAGAACTTCACATACCAAATTACAACTGGCTAATAGGATTTTTAAATAGAAGTTGTTGAATGCTGATTTGTAATTCATTTTAATGATTTCAGATACCCCATTCTTCATGGCACTATAAGTTAGTTCAGTAATATGCTATAGTCGTGTCAAGATGATTGCTGCATAAGTTAATAGGAAATGCTGTAGTGCCTTGAAAAATAGCAGCAATTTTGTTTTAAAACGTTCAGTATCTAGAAAAGTAAATAACAGCAGCAAGTCATAAAGTGTAATGTTTAAAGAAAGAATAAGATTGATTTAATTAGAAAAAAAGGGAGATATTTACTAAGTAGTGGTAATATACAATACTGTATCTGAACAAATATCATCTAGTAGCAGATTTAAAAGTAAGGATACAAAAAAAGGTATGTTGATTGTACTTTTGAAATAACGTGCCAACAGTATTTTAATAGTATTTGTATTGCAATGCATGTAAATAATATTTTGATAGCTGTAATCTAGACTATGCCTGCACATTAAAGGGAACAGAATTACTTCTGTTGGTTTACTACCACCTTATTACATGCTAGTTCAGGCCAAGTGTAATGAACTTGTAAATCTCCCATAAACAGGCAAGAACAAGCTCATTGGGCTCCTGAGAATTGTCTGTGACAATATCCCACTGGCAACGTTCAGCATATTACCTCTGAATGATCAAATGAGATTACAGTCACATAAATGTGCGCTCTCACCACCAGCAACAGTAACCGTCCCCAGGCTGGGCTGTAGAGCAGGACAGGGGAAATTGTGAGAAAGGGGCAGAGAAAGCAGCATGACTGGTATTAGGACACCTGGAAAGACAGTGGGACCATGGTACCACTGTCTGGTACCAGTGTGTAGCAGTGATCCAATATCCAGTGGTCCTCTGACTGGTAGTTGTGTAGCAACTAGAAGGAGTGTGGTGTTCA
>WWET01002167.1:189478-234327 GCA_011038615.1 Limnodynastes dumerilii
TTTCCATCAATTTCCCTACTACTGATGTTAGACTCACTGGTCGGTAGTTTGATGCTTCTTCCCTACTTCCACTTTTATGCAGAGGGACGACATTTGTTATTTTCCAGTCCTCTGGAATTACCCCAGTTATTAGTGACTGATTGAATAATTCAGTTAATGGTTTTGCCAGCACCCCTCTAAGCTCCTTTAGTATCCCATCTGGTCCCATTGATTTGTCCACTTTCAATTTTGAAAGTTCTTTTAATACCTGCTCCTCAGTGAAAGTAGTAGTAGTTACCCCCATTGTATTAACAGTCTTCCCATTCAAAAGTGGACCCTTCCCCACTCTTTCTTTTGTGAATATTGAACAGAAATACTTGTTAAGATGATCTGCCATAGCCCTTTCACTCTCAATAAGAATTGCGCTTTCCTTTTTGAGCCTTACGATACCTTCCTATATTTTTCGCCTTTCATTTATATACCTAAAAAAGCTTTTGTACCAAGTGGGACAGTTTTTCTTCAGTTTGTGCCTTTGGTGCTCTGATAACCTTTTTAGCCTCCTTCTGCTTTGTAAAATACACCTCCCTGTCATCAAACAGGGTTTTTTTTACTAGGTGAAATGACTTCACCAGAAAGGCATTTTCAACTATACCAAGATAAATAAAAAAAAGATGACTCCTAACTATATATGTAACACAAAGAAAGTAATACATCTTATCTTATCACATGGTAATCTCGTGCTGGACTCCATCATCTTAGCAGAAATAACAAATAACAAGGAAAAAGGCTTTAGAGGAAGAATACATGTAAACGTCTCATTTCTATTTTTTATTTATGTTAAAACATTAATACACAGTTACCAAGTTTTATTTTATAAAGTACTAATACAAAGTACTAATTGGATAAGCTGGTTATAGATTCATGAGTATGTGAAATTGCTGGGAATAGTTTCTTAAAGTAGTTTTTGATGGAAAAAATTTTGTGTCATTAAAAAAAACTGAGCATTAAATCAAAAATAGCAACATGCAGAATTGACTTTTACAACTGCTTTAACATTTGTTTTATGTTGCTGCTCTTGGGACAGTAAAAACTCTACCACATCCCTTGTTCCTGTGTTCTTAACACGTACTGCCTTGATCTCAAGTCACTCTAACTATATGCCCCAGTAGTAACATATTAGCTTATTTATGTTGCAACTGGGGCTATAATATTAGGGTTCTGTGACATTCAACCTGTTTCACAAATGTTATATTCATGCTTTCACTACTGATTGCTTCATTATCTTTTTTAACATGCTTTGCTGATTTTTATGTTCCTCTAGATCTGGGGTGGGGAACCTTTTTTCTGCCAAGGGCAATTTGGATATTTATAATACCATTTGTGGGCCATACAAAATTATCAACTTAAAAATTAGCCTGCTATATTTGATCAAAAGTTTAATTAACTCCTACTTTGAGCTTTGGAAAAAAATGGTGGAGGCGGCCCAGATATCCAGCTGCTACTATATGCAGGCTGCTTCCCAATGAGAGTTTTCCTGATTAGGATCCCGGAATATGGAGAGTTTCAGGATTCCAGCTGCCATCAGAAACCCAGGAACAGATCGAGATCTGGAGCCTGCAGGGCCCTGCCACGCAATGCAGCCCTCCCCTCTGGAAGCGGACAAAAGGAATTTGCGGCCTCGTGTACTGGAGCTCTGGAGAGCACATCTGAAAGCCAACCCCCACCCGAGTTCCACCTGCGGAAGGCTAGACCAAATGATTTTGGGGACCTCGGACCGGACGTTCCCCACCCCTGCTCTAGATGCACCATGGCATCACACAGCTGAAGCTCTTGCCTTGGCTCACTACATATTGTTTATTTCTAATTATGCATAATCACTACACAGTAGGTGTTAGGGAAACTGTTTCACAATCCCCTAACTTCCAGGCCCCATAGCAGCTGCATATGATAATTATGGACTGGATCCAGATTTAGTATTTGTTTCCCTTTTCCACATACAGCAAGTATAAATGACCCTACTCTTCATGTGCTATAGATTTCCAGATCTAGATGATCAGTCTGGCAGGGGGGCGGGACAGGGCGGATTGCTTAAAGCATGTACACATGGAAGGAAGGGGGAAAGTATTTAAATCACACAGTAAGGACTTAATCATTTTAAGTCAGTGGCACACCCAGGAGGGGGGCAGTTCTGGTATTCCAGAAACATCCCCCCCCCCAACACTGAACATTTTAAAAAAGGAAATTATAAAATGCCCCAAAAATGTGAAAAAGGGGCATGACTTTGCAGGTGCCGCAAAAGGGGCATGGCTTTGTGGCCATATGAGGCAGACTGATGATGATGGCCTGTGCTACACTAGGAAAGCAGGTGGGGGATGGTGAATGGGTCACAACAATTCGAACAGTGTTTATTGCACTGACACAAGCTCTGGTCCCTTGTGTAATGTGCTCTATTATTGCTATTGCCTTCAAAATAAAAACTACTATTTTAGTGTGTGAACTAAGTAATAAATCACCTAAAAAAAAATCAAAAGCAGGACTTGTTAGAGCCAATAACCAATGCAATTCCTTAAGGTAGAATTTATATTAGTTTCAAATTTACATTATAAACTTCCTGCTTTCACAGAGACATCAATGGATGTCTTACATGTCTTGGCAGCCAGGTAGTACGAGCATATTATCAGTATTGTCATGTTACATATTTTTTTTTAACAATGCCATCACATTAAGTAGCTCTTTACAATTTTAAACAGTCCTTCACATCAACCTCTGCCGCATTCACAGTCTAATTTGCTAACATACACACACTCATAGGCTAGGGGTAATTTTAGTTTTATGCTGGCTATATTATATATTGAGGATTGACGTATGTGTGCCGTGTCCAGACCTCCAGGGGTGGATTGGCAATAGGCCTTACCGGAAAGTTTCCCGGTAGGTTGCATGGAGGCCGCCTCATCAGCACAGCATATGTCTTTTTTTTTCTTTTTAAGTTAGCAGATCAGCAGCTGCTGCGTCCCGTTCATTGGCTCAGTGCAGGTCCTGTACTGCAGAGGCCTTTCTCAGTAACACACTTCCCCTGAGAGGCCTCCGCAGTACAGGATCAGAATTGGGAGAATGAGGGAGACACAGCAGCTGCTAAACATTCGGCATCTGAAGGCTACAGCCAGGAGACAGGAAAGGAGAGATCGTCTTACAGTTGCCAGGGGGCTGTCGCAGCCGTTGCTACAGAGCAACAGGCAGCCAATTTCAAGGCTGCCTGTTGCTGACTGGGGCAGAGGAAGCCTCCTGGTAATTGTAAGCTGATACCTCCTTTTCTGACTCTGCGGGGCTGCTGTGATCTGTAACAGGTACAAGTATCTGGAGTGCGGTGTTTGTGTGTGTATGTGTATGTATCTGGGTTTCACTGTGTGTGTGTGTGTGTGTGTGTGTGTGTGTATATCTGGGTGTGTATATCTGGGTCATTGTGTGTATGTATATGGGATGCACAATGTGTATTTATCTGGAGTGTAGTGTGTGTATATGCAGAGCCGCTGGGGGAGGGGGAATGCACTGTTGCTGCTTTTTTTTAAAATTCAGTTTATCCTTTTTGGGTTTGTTTGTTTTTTGGAAATGCTGGCTGCCTTTATGGAAATAGTAGCAGCAGCTGGCACCATACTGCAGGGGTTGTGGTGTGCAATAGCAGGATTGTCACTGATTGACCTATGATCCACCTATGAGTAGCTATACTATGCTGTTCATAGGTAGATCAGAAATGTTAATCAGTGACAATTAGAGAGCTAGAGAGATGGGGTGTGTGTGTGTGTGTGTGTGTGCATATGTATATGGAGTGCACTGTGAGTGTATATATCTATATGGAGTGCACTGTGTGTGTGTGTATATGTGGATTGCACTGTCCGTGTGTGTGTGTGTGTGTGTGTGTGTGTGTGTGTGTGTGTGTGTATATGTATATGGAGTGCACTGTGATTGTGTATATTTATATAGGGTGCACTGTGTGTGTGTTTATGTATGTGGGGTGCACTGTGTGTGTGAGAGATATATTATAGAAAAAACAGTAAGCACTATATTAGACACCAAATATAAAATGCACAAATGAAATAAAAGTTGCCTCAGTTATTACAATATGATAATATATCTTTATTAAGAAAAATCATAATACGATAAAACATATACACTCACAAAACATCGACAGTCCTGTACTATATAGAAACACTCAATTTGTAGAAGAAAAGACAAACAGTAGAAGGATAAACTCACACAATGCTCCAGTAAAGGTGGTGTCACATATATGGTATACGCTCACTGGTACCTCACACTCTCGGTACTTCTAATACAAGACCTAGTTAACAGTTTACCTACAAATACTCGGGGTGCTGCCTGTTGGATGTTTAACAATTTATAGTTTAGGGCAGGGACTAAGGGACTAATATAACTGTGCTTGCCCCGCCTATGTTCTGGTTAGCCCCTCTTAGGACCGTATTCAGACTTCCGTTTTTACGGTGACTCCCGTGCGTATTTTTAGTTACGCATCAACAGCGCATGTGTAGTAACTTTTTGTTCGTAATTGACGTAGACTATTCGCACGGAAGTGCCTTGAGGACAGACGTATGATAGGCACGTGTGTACATATACAATGCAAATATACGCACTGGAGACAAGTGAAACACATACGCACGGAACGGCACATGGAAAGATAGAGGTGGTCTATGGTGGTGTAAGTCAACGTGAGCACGGATTAGCAAGGGGAGTTTTGGTGGGTGTTCCACGCTACGTGTGTGCGTATATTTGCGGTCGCATTTCAAAATGGAAGTCTGAATACGGTCCTTAGAGTTTATTTGGTCCTGCCGACAGGAGGCTTCTTCCTGATTTTTTTTCCAGGATCACTTTATTTTCCAAAGACCCCTAATACATACCTCACAACTGTCCCGATTTTGTTTGACTGTCCCACTGTCCCGACTGTCTTCCTGTATGTCCCAATAATTGGGCTACACTGGAGGCAATTGGAGGCACTGGATTAAAATTTTTGTCTCATGTGGCATGACAATTGGGATGGAACAGGGGCAGAGCTTGTGTGGGACAGGGGTAGGGTTTATTTGTCGAAATGTTGTCAGGTGTGCTAATATACCCCACATGTATTACACGCATTGGAAACCCCCCCTTCAAAATCCTGGCTTTGCCACTGTAAGTGGGACTGGTTCGAGTGCTCTCCCCTCACACTTATGCTTATATGGATCGCCCCGTGGACCTCCGCAGCACCCTAAGAAATGAGAATCGGGTCCTATGTCACTGATACATTTCCTACTATTTTAACAGCGTTTCAGGAACAGTTCTTTTACACAGTAACTGTTGCACAAACAAATGTGATCATTATTTCAGTATAATGTTACTTTAATGACTGAAATATATCACAAGGGTTGATTAGATTGAAGCTATATTAAATAACACAACTGAATCACTTCATTATCATCATTCATTCCCATGCTGCTTTTCCCCTGCTTCCTCTGCAGCTTTATTGGGGCTATGGTAAAATACTTGCACAGTTTTACCAAAAGCTGTTTTGTTTGTGCCCTTACTGTCATTCGTGATAGGACCAGACAGGGCTGCACCTGCTTTCTTGAGCTGCTCTGTGCTCTATACACAGACATAAGGAGAAAAAACATCTGCAAAATGACTTTACTGCCGTCCTGTTTCATTTATAAGTTTAGGACTCCTTATTTACGAGACACAGCATTTACAAATGATTACTAATACATGTGGGTGTTCTATATAACTTATATATTAAGTTATTAAAGCAATGCATTGCTTCGTACAACTTTTAGTACAAATATTGTTTCATGCTTCTTAGTAATTTAGCCATTTATCAGTATTTTCAGAATGATGGAATTACTTAGCTATGTTCTCTGCATTGGATAAAATTGTGCCCAGAGAGCAACTTTGTTTCATATACAAGACATTGAAAATAAACAGTTCAGTCCTGAGATATAAATTTAGTCGTAGTTGCTGGAAAGTATTTGTAAGAAATAAAAGGAAAGCCTTAATCAGTTACATAATATTATCAATACCTAATGTGAGTCAGAAAAATACATGCAGAATGAAATTAATGTCTTTAATTTAATTTAAAACTATGTCGGAAAATGAAAAATATTATTGCCTCCATTTAAATTTAGTAGTCCCACTAAAGCAATTACAGAATGAATAACAAGATATACTTCTGGGGTACCATCCAAAGTACCATATATTACATTTAATACATTCAATTTAAAACTAACAAACAAATAAAACAAACAGTTTATACAGTTTTATAGCAATAGGCATCTTAAACAAATGTTACCAGACATGAGACACAAATCTGACGTCAATGCAGGAAGGAGCCGAGGGCCTTGGTGATAGCTCCAAGGACCACTGGATCCCCACCAGTGCTTAATAAACACTCAAACCTCAATGCTGTTTCTTTATTTAATTCTGACAAGTATAGTTACATACTATATGGTAAACTTTACAAATGCTAAGTATGGAGGTCTTTTGCAAGACAATTTCTCAGTTTAGACTCTTTGATAGTTTAAAAATAGTGCATTCTCCTACTAAAAGGTTCAACAAATTGTTAGCATTGCATGTCTAAAACAGTCTGGAGTAGAAGCTGGAGGCCCAGGGGTCGATCTTGCAAAGCGGGATATTGCTTTATTGCGGGATATTGCATTACACATGCTCAGAAACAATGGGCAAGCATTTGTGCCCGATTCAGGCCTACACAGTGTTACGTTACCTGGGTTGACCACACACCAGGGCGCAGAGTCTAACTGGGGCCTGGTCTTCGCTAATGGTGGTGATTGGCTGAGCTGCAGGACACCCAGCAGGTTGTGGTACTCCAGTGGTGGCTCCCGGAGTAGCAAGGAAGCTTTGGGAGTCGGACATTGCGGTAGGACTGGACGTAACACAAACATACAGGACTGAAACGAACCACACAGAGACCAACACTGACTAACCAAACAGGATGGTATAACAGATCCAGGGTGGAGGAGCAGACTGGAACTGGTCACAACAAGACAACAGGAACCCAGATAAGGATTGTGTCCAGAACACAGACAACAGATTGAGGACTGGGACGGTACTGGGACGGTACTGGGAGAACAGGGCTGAAGCAGTGGGGCAGGATCCCAGGAGAATAATACAGATACAAGGTAACAGGGAATCGATACACATAAACAGATAAGGGCAGAGGTAATGATCCAAGATCAGAGAGATAAACACAATGGTGAGAGGAAAGCACAAAGCCAGGTAAACACAAATAGCAAGGATGAGCAGAAGTAAAAGACAAATAAAACAAGTGGCAGATCAAGGAAGGACAAGAGCACAGATATCAGACTGACAAGGAAATTGAACAGCAGAACAGAGCATGAACCAGACCAGAATCCGCATGAACCATACGAGAATCCGGCTGAACAATCCAGAAGCAAACTGACAAAATGGCTACAGCATGCAATATCAACAGCAAGGGAGAGATCTCCTTGCTGGGTATTTAAACACCAAACAACCAATTAGAGCTGCACAGTCTCCCAGCTCTGGTTGGTCTGAATCCTGGCTGGGGGGTATTAATCAGGCTAGCACCTGGAGTGGCTTCTGTGAGAATCAGGCAGTTCTCCCGGTATCCGGAGAGCCAGCAAATCTCCCGCATGAGAGGCTCCCCTGCCTCACGTATTAGTTAGTAATCCCTAATGTTACTAGGGATGGGTGGGACTTCATGATGCGTTTTTTATCTTTAAGTCCCCCACCCCCTGGAACACTATGAATTTAAGTAGTATGGAAAGGGGGCTGGGTTTAATGACACATTTTGCATAAATCATTTCATTTAGCCCCGACCTTTTGAAGGCCTCTAGCTCTTCACTTTGGGATCTCCAGGGGGGAAATTTCAAAAGTTGGCAATCCAGCCAATTATTACCCAATTATCACATGTATGTTTATCGCATGGGCTGCTTTTTCAGAACACTGACAAAATGGTCCATAAATGCCAAATAACTGGATCTTTCTGAATTTCCTAAACAACCTGAGTGCAGTTGTGACAATCCTATGAGAATCAGCGCTGTCTGGCATAGCCCTGATTATCTGCTAGTGTGTGTGTACTAGGAGATGTGCCCAGTGGCCTGAATGGCCTAAGCATTCTTTTGGTCCCTGAGGATATCACATAGTGTGTAGTGTGGTGTAGTGTGGCTGGATAACCCTGCTTGTAATTATCAGTCTACAACCAGTGGCATAACTACCACTATAGGGTCAAAGAAGAAGGAGGTCTGTAGCAGCCGCCCATCCTGTACTCAACTGCCAGAGTCTGTCAACGTAAGACAGCAGTTGACAGATGTGGAGTGATGTCTTTAGCTGGTCTCTGGGCGCATGTACCAGATAGAGGATGTGGGGTATGCCGTAAGTCCATACCCCTCAGCCACACTCTGAACCCTACTCCTTGATATGGGCCCTTAGCGTAAAATTAATTTTCATCACCCTCTTCAAATGATTGACACTTGTAGTCCTGTGATAAATATGTAAATATCCTTATTTATATCATATAGGTCTTATGTGGTGGTCAGGACAGGATTAACCATGGGACAATAGGGGCGGTCATCCCGGGGCCCCAACTAACAAAGGGCCCCCACAAATTGCTGTGAAAGAGGATGGATGTCAGTGATTGGCATCCTCCTCTTAAGTACAGAGTATCACAGCCGCTGTCTTATTCCAGCAGCTGTGATAGTCTGCTTAAGAGAAGGATGTCACTCACTGACATCCATCCTCTTTCACTGGTTTCCTGATGGGCTGTCTTACATACAGACAGCCAATCAAAGCTCAGCAAGGCAGCCAATCAGAGCGCAGCAGAGAAGAGAGCAGGGAGCCCGACCACTTTCACTTTCATTTTCTTACTGCTGAGGTCTCCCTGCTTCTAAATGGAGGCCTGATCAGCTTCTTCTGGTGAAGGTAAGCTTTGTTATCTATTTGTCTGTCTGTCTGTCTGTCTGTCTGTCTGTCTATCTATCTATCTATCTGCATTAGTGTGCACACACACTAATATGTATCTATATAAAAATATCTAGATATATTTTTTTTTAAATGTCAACACATGGTTGAGGAATGGTGATTTACATAGAGGGGGCACAAATGCTGGGTGGATACAATGGGGGGCAATAGTGTTACCTGGACATAGAAGTTGAATGGACACAAAGAGTGGGGCAATAAGGCTGAATGGACACAGAAAGATGGGGCACAAAGGCTTGTTGGACAAACAGAAAGAAGGGGCCAATAAGGCTGACCAGACATAAAGAAAGAGGGGGCCAATAAGGTTGCCTGGACACAGAAGGGGGGGAGCATTAAGGCTGACTAAACACAGAAGGAGAGTCAATAAAGATGGGTGTACACACATAGGGCCTGATCCAGACCTACGCCCGCGAGCGTAGCATATGATCGCCCGGGCACTCCCATTGATTTTACCGACTTACGGCGGCTGAACCCTACCCTAACTTTTTCAAGCGTCCGTGCAAATTTTCGTACCGATACGCCCATACTGTACAATTTAAATGGCTATCCCCGCCTCTGTGTAGTAACTCGAGCGTCCGGACTATCGTCGTACAAAAACGCACGCACATTGGGCGAAAAATACGCTCAAAATACGCTCGCTGTACGCTCATGTCCTTCGGACAACCGGAAGTTGTCATACTGCACAGTGCGTTTTTTAGCCCGGTTTTACGCTCCCGAACGGCGTACGATCGCTTGCGGCCGTATGTCTGGATCAGGCCCAATGTCCAGATCTTCCAGGCAACCACTATCTGCTGATGATGAGAGAGCATCAGGCTCTTATGAGTCTGGTGACCATAGTAAAACCAAAACTGGAAGAAAATTCTTGTATCACAAACCTCAAGAACACCATTTATCCAGAAAAGAAATATGTGGTGTAATATTGTCGATGCCCTTAATGCTGTGGGCCCATACCGTAGTTCTGCAGACAATTGCCGCAAGCGATATTCTGATATTGTAGAATAGAGTACACCTCATATGAGGATCTATTGAGGCAAATTATGGCTGAAAAAGTTATCCATGGAGTTAACGTTCATGATATAGATACACCACAGCAAGGTTAGATTGTTTTAAAATTATAAAGCCATGGTTTTTTTTTGTTTCACAAGAAATGATACAAAAAGTCATAATATTAAATGTGCAATGTGTTATGCTTGTCTTTTCAACAAAGGGTTTAAAATGTACTTAACGATATTATTAGATAACATGAAGTTAAAAAGATGTTTGTTCTCAGGTGCAGTTGAGGTAAGCAGTCCTCTTCATCCTTGTTCAGATACATCTGTTGTGTTACCATACCAAGATGAACAGCCTTGATCGTTGAACCTGCTGATTAAATAAATAAATAAATAAATAAATGTACTTTTAACAGTGTCAGTAACATTAAGTGCCCTCTCTGACTATCATTTTATGTGTGCATGTGTGTATTTACCTAAATACATTTGCTGTATGTTAATGTGAAGCAGGGCCCCCCCACGATTTAGTTGCCCAGGAGCCCCCACAGACCTTAATCCGGCCTTGGTGGTGGTAAAGCATAACTATTTTCTCAGATGATGTTAATGAAGACACTAATCATCTCCAGCTATTCAGTGACACTATTCTTCTATTATTATGTTGTTTTCATGGATGCAGCCCTCGAGATTTCGTGTCTTTGTTTTTCATTTTTATCTCATTCAGGTGATTGCACCAGAGACTGTGCTCTACGTTTACATACTACAATGGCCTTAAATAATACTTGTACCATTTGATTATATGATGGCAATGCTGTAAACACTCTGTTGTTGTGATTGGCTAAAAACCTGAAGTTAAAGATTGAATAGAATAGGGTTTTCATTGCAACGCATGCAAAAAGAGCAAGAAAGGTTTCAGCTGACCTGTAAATCTACAAAAGGAGCATTGTGTGCTTAATTGATGTAAGTGCTTAAGAATAAAGATGGCTCTTTACATCTTCTTGCAGGTATTAAGTTACGTGTATACCTGTGCACTCAAATTGTTGCTAAGCTATACAATGGCTGTGTTGTTTTACAGGTATGCTACAAAAAAAAAGTCTGTATTTTAGACATGTACTGGCTTGAAGAATATATGATATGAGCTTTGTTTGATACTATTTCTGTTTTTGGGAGCTATACAACAGTTAGGTGCCCTAAATAGCACTATAAAAGCACTATAAGAGGGCTATAAGAGGCTTCTAAAAGTTGTATTGTTGGCAACAGTATCCAATCATATTCTAGATATTATTTTGTAGAGTAAGGACTAGAAGAAAAGTAGCTAAAATCTCATTGGTTCTATTAAATATAAGCTAAAGTGTATTGCATTTAAAAATAATAGTTTGTAACTTGGTAAACATTTAGGGTTAGATTTACTATACTGCAGTAAAGGAAATGTGGAGATGTTGCCCATAGCAACCAATCAGATTCTAGCTCTCACTTTCCTATTACATTCTAGAGAATGTCAGCTAGAATCTGATTGGTTGCTATGGGCAACATCTCTACTTTTCCTTTCCCGTAGCTTAGTAAATCTGATCCTTAGAATTTGTTACATATTATTGAACCCCAGTGGTTGGGACATAGTTGGCAGTATAAAGGGCCCATTTATTTAAACTCTTAAACTACATAGAAGCCTGGATTATCTTTGACCTATTTAAGGTCATTTACTATCAGTCCGGTGACTGAATATGTTTTCCTGATACACAAAGCTCCTTTGCACTTGAAATCCACTTCCCATTTGCTGCATTTCAGGCACCTACTTTCTCATAGAAAACTATGGGGGAAACAAGGCACAGTACATAGTGTCAGAATTCAGTGATTTCTCTGGTCCTGTGGCCTTTATCAAGGCAACACTGCAAAAGAGCAAAAGAGCCAGATACAGAAAAAACAGAAGTTTTCCTTGTAATTTGGTTCCCTCTTTGTCCAGTATACGAAGCACTTGGGACCTGACCCAGCGTTGTAGCGCATTGCGGAAACACTCTGTTTTATCCAGAGCTGCGTTTTTCAGAAACTCTGAACAGGACTTAGGGAAATGGAACAGATGAGTCCTCCTCTCCCCAGAGTCGTAGCTGTATTAGCAGAGGCTGCGGCTGGTACAGCCACAAACCTCTGCCACTTTACCATTTTATTGCTGTTTTTTCAGATGGTACATTAATGCCAGAGCATAGCAGTGGGACTCCACAACTATACTGTTATTTGAAAATATAAGTAAAAATGGAAAAAACTGAAATATTTTCATTATTATTTCATTTTATTTAATAGTAAAAAAAAACTGTAAGCATTTTTCAGATTGAAAATGACCTGTGCTTATTACCTACACCAACGCCTGAGATGGTGTCAGCATATAATGTAAGTACAGGCCCTTTTTTCTGCTGCTGTGACTATTAAAAAGAGAAAAACTCCCCCTTTCTCATTTAAATATTGTGGAACTAGGCATTCCACTGTCGCAGAGCAGGCACAGATGTATGGGCAACAATGCGCTCATATTTATGTGCTCGCTCCCAGGCTGGAGGCACATGATGGGAGTACTAGGGGAAACTAGAGGCACTTGATGGGAGTACTGGGGGGGGCACTGGAGACACCTGATGAGAATACTGAGGGGTAGGTTGGAGACCCATGATGGGGATACTTGGGGGGAGACTGGTGGCACATGATGGAAGTACCGGTAGTGAATGGGTAATGGGGGTGGTGGTGGACCTATAGATACACCTCTGCTACCAGGGATACCAAGAGCACTGCCCAAATTTCGGGAATCTTATTCTGGGAGAGTCGGCGTAACTGTACTGCAGTTGCCTGTCGGTTTTGAGCAGCCTCCCTGTACATGCAGTCAGGAGACTGTCCACACATAGTACCTTTGCATTCAATTGACAGTACATTTCAGCTATGATTTGATAAATCTGATCCCATGTGTCTTTATTTCAAGTATACTTTAGATTACATCTACTTGGGATACAGGGGGGAGACTGGTGGCACATGATGGGAGTACTGGGGGGGAGGTTCTGAAGGCACATGATGGGAGTACTAGGGGGGACTGGTGGCACATGATGGGAGTACTGGGGGGCTGGAGCCTGGAGGCACTTGATGGGAGGGCAGGAGGCACATGATGGGAGTACTGGGGGGGCTAGAGGCATATGATGGGAGTACTGGGGGCGTGCTGGAGGCAAATGATGGTTGTACTGGGAGTGAATGGGTAATGGGGAGGGGGCACCAGCGCTAGTCCCTTACTTTGCCAGGGGCACTGGACCCATAGATACACCTGGTTACCGAATGTAATTGTACTCTCTCTGTTCAGACTGCTGCACATATGACAAGTAGATTATAGTCCTACATGCTCTATTATTCCTCAGGAAAAGTTAGTTCCACTTCCTGTTGTTGGATACAACTTTCTTTCCTTCTTACAGACTTTCCATTCTACAGCTGTATGTATCCCACATACACAAAACACATCCCTATAACGTTCTGAGCATTCATAAAATCTGCAATCACAATGATTATATTAGTGGTTACTTGCTGATTACATACTTCAGTCAATGCCAGCATTTGATTACAGGTTACAAATATTGCGCTCCATTTGCAGGTCTGTGGAATCATTTTTTTCATGACTGCAGTAATGACAGTGCTTGTAGTATTAATATTGTGGTATGCTGCTAATAAGACCCAGTTTACAGCTTCTGCTCTAGCCTTTCAGTTCCACTCTAGCTCATTTTACTGTCCACAACACTTAGAACTTATAAAATGTGATACAATCTGAACTCTGTGCGGCTGATTCAGAGCAGTGAATAATTTAGTTGTAATTTGCAATTAAAATCAGGTGAATGCAAACGGAACAAAAATGGGGACATATTTACTACCAAACACATCTTTTTTAGAAAGCTTAACCAGCTTTTATTAAATGTTCTTCTTGTTTATTTCATTGAGCTGCATCCAGATCTTTACGGAGTCTGGAACGGTGCACAGAAGTGGGATGTGAACTCCCCTGACATTTCCATCTATCGTGCTTATTTACGGACGCTTCCGTGTCCATGAGCCACCCTAACTGCTTACCGCCTGATCTGCATGGCAAATCCCGCCTCCGTTCCATCCGCATGGAGATCTGTTGCTTAAGATCTGGAGAACGCGTGTACAGATGTTACTTGCAAGGGGAATTAAGCTGGCCATACTCTAGGACGATTATCGGTCCCGGCATGGGGTGGGCCGATAAAAGGAACGATTTCCCGCTAGGGACATGTCCTGTTATCGGCATCATACACCTCCTCTGCTGGGACCGATAATCCTAGCAGAAGAGGGAAGGGGGGAGGCAGCGGTCTCTATGGCGCTGCTGCAGAGCTATGTACAAAACTGCTCTGACAGCTTAGAAGTCTACCTTCAAAGCTGTCAGAGCAGCATAGTGCATAGATCTGCAGCAGCGTCTATTGCAGGGAGTAGTACATATAGGGATCTGCCGAATCCGCGCTTCACACAGCGCAGGTTCGGCTGGTCCTTCTCTGTACTATTCCCTGCAATAGACGCTGCTGCAGATATATACACTATGCTGCTCTGACAGCTTTGAAGGTAGACTCCTAAGCTGTCAAAACAGCTTTGTACATAGATCAGCAGCAGTGTCTATTACAAGGATAGGAAGCCATTCAGCTTGTTGATTTGAAATCAAACATGCTGAAAGATCAAATAATCGCACCAGAGCTACCCTAGAGCAATTATTTGCCCGATCACCCGATAATTGGAAGATATGGGGCCGATAATCGCCTAGTGTATAGCCAGCTTTACTCAGTATTAAATCTGAATCCGGCCAATCATTATTTATTCCAGGTGTAGTACTAGTGCAAATCGATGCACCTACCTGTAAATCTGTCGCTATTGTGTAAGTTATTAACTCTGGTTGTACTTAGCTCATATTGCACATAGCATAGCATTATAAAATCCTGCACTTCCTCTCACCACTCCTTTAGTCACATTTCATGCGTTTCCTCTACATTTACATGCACTTTTTTTTATGGATGTCCACACTCCAATATTACAAAACACCTTATACTCAACTCTGACTCAGCCCCTATGAGCACCTTATATGTTCATAGGAATGTTAATGATTCAACAGTAGGAAATAATAATGAATTCTGAAATCTTAGTTGTAAACATTTTAAATTGGCATAAGTCATCCAGAAAAGTCTACCAATCTCTTCATTAACTACTTATATTTCTGAATGACATTTGTTTAATTGTCTGTTATCACCCAATTGCTACATTTTTCTCGATCCTAAATGCAGCTAAGTTTAAAGCCACACACACACTACAGCTTTTTAAATGATGGACGACATTATAGAACATTTTTATTGCCAATCGTATAAATTAAACTTTTTAAAAGATGCGATCAAACGATTTTGTGTACTTTGTAAGGATCAGGCATGATCGCTGCAGCGTAGACACTTGCACAATATCGTTCAAAGCACTCCTTTCTCGGGTGTTTTGTGAACTGTTATCATTTAAAAAAAACTGTAGTGTGTATGTGGCTTTATTCCAACTATGCAGTTCATAGTTTCAGTGAGTAGCACAAGATATCTCGCTGTTACACCAATTGTTCTATCCAATCTGATTTGTTGCAAAGAGTATTAGAAATAAGAGGTGATGTTTTCAAGCCCAAGTCTTAATAACAGTATAAAAGTAAAACTGGTTAGTATCTGTATGCAATAAGACAAAGCAAAGCATACTCCGTGTGTGTGTGTGTGTGTGTGTGTGTGTGGGAGTGAGCAGGGAAAGGACCAGAATGTGGCATGGGACGTTGAAGATAAAGGAATGACTAACCTCGAGGAGGACTGCAGCACTGGAGTCTTTAAAGACTGCACGTATGAAATCTATGTACCAAAATGGTACGAACATAGCGTAGATGAGCTACTATGCGTGTGTAGTACCTCCATTCTTAGTACTACGCACTTAAGAAGCATTCTTCTTAAGTGTGAATCGGGCCCTGGATTCTGATGTAGAAGATGGTTTAGACAGCATTTTACAACAATCACACATTATATTATGAGACACAATTAGATAAACAACAACTATGTAAAAATAGAATGCAAATAAAAGAGTTTCAACCCATGATCTGTGTGCTGCTGGGTTGGCGGAGGGGGGAGACATATACCATTGTTAGATGATCAAATATTAAATAAAAAATGAATGGCAGCCAGACAGTAGAAAGAGATTAAGCCCGGCAGCCATTGTTAGCAGCACTGCAGCCACATTAGCACAGACCCTGACCCACACAGTATATGCAATACACATTGCCAGGCTACCTGCTCTATATAATATATATTATGCAATACTGAGAGCAAACACAGATACTATTCACGCATATATTATATATATATTCCTCGGAAGGGCCGGTGCTAGCATGTCTGACAACCCCTGCAAAAATTTTATTTGCGCCCTCCTATTTTTGAGTCTTCAGGCTCCTCTCTGAAAGTGTTGGACGTGATGATGTCACGCCCAACATTTAGTGAGAAGGGAGCAGGGTGGAGTGAGGAGAGCAGAGGATGCTGGGTCCCAGTCGCCCCATATTGGGTAACTATATCTGGTTTTTTTTAAAGTTCTTTTTTTTTTCATTTATATGGTGACCATCTGGGGGATGGTAGATGGAGGGGAGAGCATACCTGGCTTGGATTACCCCACGCCACGCTTACCACGCTTACTGGGTTCCGCCGGCCTTGTTTCTCGGTAAAGTGGGTACTCCTCTATTTGCTTCGGTGCCTGGTCAATGAAGAACACCCAATCTTCAATAATATACAAACCTGGAGACCGGAACTCAGAAATACAATAAACCATGTGGTTTGGTTCCAATGTTTTAGGACTTTATTCACTTTTCATATCAGGGATGAACGTTGCAACCAAACCACATGGTTTATTGTATTTCTGACTGCCGGTCTCCAGCTGTATATACAAATAAAAAAACAAAGAGCAGGGCACACCCAGTTTTAAAGGATGCAAATATCTAATGTTTCTTCTCCTCCCCCAACCACACACAAATATACAACTCCTGTCACACACACTTCCACAATACTACAGTACACATAACTGCTGTCACACACACTTCCAGAATACTACAGTATACATAACTGCTGTCACACACACTTCCACAATACCACAGTACACATAACTGCTGTCACACACACACTTCCACAATACTACAGTATACATTATTGCTGTCACACATACTTCCACAATACTACGGTATACATAACTGCTGTCACACACACACTTCCAGAATACTACAGTATACATAACTGCTGTCACACATACTTCCACAATACTACAGTACACATAACTGCTGTCACACATACTTCCACAATACTACAGTACACATAACTGCTGTCACCCATACTTCCACAATACTACAGTACACATAACTGCTATCACACACACTTCCACAATACCACAGTACACATAACTGCTGTCACACACACTTCCACAATACTACAGTATACATTACTGCTGTCACACATACTTCCACAATACCACGGTACACATAACTGCTGTCACACACACACTTCCAGAATACTACAGTATACATAACTGCTGTCACACATACTTCCACAATACTACAGTACACATAACTGCTGTCAAACACACTTCCACAATACTACAGTACGCATAACTGCTGTCACACACACTTCCACAATACTACAGTACACATAACTGCTGTCACACACACTTCCACAATACAACAGTACACATAACTGCTGTCACACACACTTTCACAATACTACAGTACACATAACTGCTGTCACACACACTTCCACAATACTACAGTATACATAACTGCTGTCACACACACTTCCACAATACTACAGTACACATAACTGCTGTCACACACACAGGTTTCACAAGTTTAAAAAGATGAACTTCATATTAAATTTGTAATCTTTATATACATAATAGCCCTTGACTTGATATTTTAGCAGCTAAAATAGGTTGAGAAGCTCTGGTCTAGAGAAAAGTTGCATTACACACACTTTTTGTGAAGTTATATTTATTACATTACCCAACAGATTTATTAATAAAGAGGTAATGTGACAATGGGCTGGATCCAGACCTTGTTAAGTGCATGAACTTAGTTACACCTGGGCTAAACCATGTTGATTTCAGGGAAGTCATATTTCATCTGCTGCAAACAGTATTAGAGTTGAGAGGTGATGTTGGTCCCCAGAGAGGGTTACTCACCTACGCCATTCCGCCATTGACTTTCTGTGAGGGAGGGCATTGTTTTTGAAGGGCTGTTGCTCAGAAAGCATTTTATATATTAACATGAAACTTTTACCAGTCTGTAGAGAATTGTTTTTTTATTTTGCCGCATGCTAAATTTGATAGAAAGATAATGAAAAATAACAAAACTGGAATAGGTCAATGGAAATGTTGCCATTTTTTTCTACTTCCTTTTTAGCAAAGTCGTATCTTTTTGTCAAAGTTTTGGGAAGGCAGAACTCAGTGTACACTAACTGTTTTCTTTGTTAGGAAGTTAATGTTCCAAGAGAGTGCCTTTGGGGGTAAGATTTGTGAGAAAATTATAGTTTTTACTATTTGGGAAAATATGCCTAATTATAAAGATAGGGAATTTCATAGTGTTGCACATGTCAAATGACGGCCCTGGGTGAACTCAGGCTTTACATGAGAGGAGCAAGATGGTCAACTTCTCTCACACAGGTTTTCTTCTGTGTTTTGGCAGGGAAATCAGCCATGTTACATCCTGGGCTGTGGTTTGTTTTGAGGTAGAGAGGGACATGGCTTAAATATAAGGTTTTTTAATACTCTGAAGGGTTGTAGCAGGCTCCATGTAGAATGTCCCACCCCTTGTGATGTAACATGATCAATCACTGTATTCACTTTAATTAGCAGAGGGGGAGATTTGAATTCCATTTAATGAAATAAGGCACATAATGAGATGTAAGTGTGTCCAGTATATATATATATAGATTCGTGGGGGGGCGTGCTCAATTAAATAGGATATAGCTGGTTCAAAGTCCCGATTAGTTGTAAGGACAAGTCCAAAGTCCAAGCACCAGATCCAGGTATATATGGATCGCAGCTCCTTGAAAAAAGCCCGGTCCTATTCCGGATTTGCAATGTAGCTAGTAGAAAAAAGAGAGACAAAAGGGCGCTCTATGGTGCATTATCATTAAGTAAAAAATGGTTTATTAATATAAAATAATCTGCGTACCATAAACAGACTAGAAGTAATCCGTTAAAATATACATAAGACAGACAGGAAAGTATTTGCACGATATTGCACACAAGTACAGATAGCAGCGTACCAGATTTAAAGAACCCAATGGTTCAAATGGCGCATATAACAATGATCAGCATAGCAGGTTGTAGCAGCGTCCTGGAACAAGGCCTGCAGCGGGTCCGTCTGGTTAGTGCACACGTGCAGTATGTGGAGAGAATGAACTCTGGAGGTGTGTGTCCGGGTCCCGCCCCTACGCGTTTCGTCAATGATGACTTCGTCTGGGGGTGTGTCTAGGCATCGTTCGGTCAAATCATTTATACAGAAGCCACTAATTAATTGATGATTAATACTGTGGCTCTCCAGGCAATAAAGACAACAAATTTAGCTTTACATTTTGCAAGAATAAAAGAAACTTAAAAGAACTATTAATTAACATTGTTTGATACATAAATAAATATGTCAAGTATTAATTCGGAACAAGCTTAGCTTGTGTTTTAAGAACAAAATAAAATTAAATAAAAAAATTATATACAAATAAATTAAAAATGTTATAATCAACCTACAAAAGACTAAATAAACTATAATACAAAAAACAGTGTCGGGACTTTGAACCAGCTATATCCTATTTAATTGAGAACGCCCACACACACATATATATATATATATATATATATATATATATAAACTGTAGCAAGAAACGGCACTCTAAAATCATCCACTAAAAGGTGTGCAACTTGCTGCGGTGCCAACGTGAAAAAACATCCAGAATAGAAGAACGGGCGCTCTGCAGACTTTGTAAAGTAAATAAAAGTTAAAAGTTTAATAGTCCGTAATAAAAAGCCCAACGTTTCAGAGATCTTTTGTCTCTATCTTCTGGGACCAAAATCACATGTACATACACATATCGAGTAACATCTATATATAGAAAAAGATACTCACCCGCCCAGAGGATTCCTCGCTCGGGGTTATCCATTACATTTATTGGAAAAGGCTAAACACAAAGTCTTAGCCATCCCTCGGTCTCAGTTATTACATCCTCAAACCAGAAAACAAGCTGAATATACGTTACCTTAGGTTACACAATTTTCACGTGTGTTATAAAAACCGACAATTCTCTTCCTGCCCTACAGAAACTTAGGGTCATGCCTTGTGATAAAAGAAGACACAACTTGTGTGATTGTTTAGTTAAAACGGACATATCCATGATGAACAGAAACCTGACAATTTTTGGACACGCCCACCGGGGTGTTATAAATGTTTACAATGTGCTACTTGTCGTCAAATGGAGTCGGGCAATTCATTTACACATCCTTGGACCGGGAAAAAGTTTAAAATCAGACATGCAATAACCTGTACTTCTCCATTTGTAATTTACCTGCTGAAATGCCCATGTGGGCTTACGTGGGCAAAACAAGGCGCACTTTCAGAGAAAGAATGAATTCACATCGGTCCTCTATCCGTATTGGACTTAAAAATGGTTTTTCAGACCAACCCGTAGCCAAATATATTATTGCCTTACACCATAATCTATCTGATCTCAAATGTAAGATTATCGATTGGCTACCTCCCTTATCCTGGGTGATGACTGCGAATTGTTATTGCTTTAATTGGAGTCCAAATGGATCCATTTGTTGGACACTGTCTCCCCTAGGAGATTGAACAAAGTGATTCCTTTGCATTGTTTTTTATAATTGTTGAGGCCTTGTTCTGTAGGTGCAATGTACATTGCGTGACACTGGATTAGTATCACAATGTGTTATTATATCAGATATATTAGATGTCTTAGAATTAAAATTCTTGTTCTTTTAACCTAGATATTGTTTTTAATTGTTTTCTGTCCCCCCCATGTAATCCCCATTGGTGTGTCTGTTGATGGCCCAGACAGTCTCTGTTTTCTGGGGTATTCTGTGTGCTGCACACGCTAGCAGCCTTCCGGACTGTGTTACGATGAATGTTTGCAGACATCAAACCTAAAAAACTATTTATAGTTCTAATTATAAGTAATGCAGGCTGCCCACATTCCATAATACATAATGGCCCAGAGCTACGTTTCAATTACGTTTCCTAGTGTAGTGTACTTACATTGGCATATTTACTAGTTTAGCCGTGTTATGCTTTCCAAACCCTACCTTAACTTTTCCAAGCGTAACTCCTGACGTCTGTAATGTCTGCACGTACTTACGATGCCTCACCCCGCCTCCGAAGCGTAATTACGGGTGTCGTATAGCTGGCACGCCCCTTCGTATGTAGTTACGCTGAAGTTACGTTACTGGCCCTTACGCTCTGAGTTACATGTCATAACATCTGCTGCGCGCATGTGCAGTAAGTACTAATGGGCGCTTTCATGCTAGCGGCTAGCGTAAAAACACTCGCATACGTAATTCTGGATCTACCCCAATATTTATTAATTTATTCCATTTTTATGGCTTCTGTTGTGTGTGATAATTTTTATATAACAGTGAATGGATATTTACCTACAGCAGTAGGTAATCAACATGGGATACCTGAATAGCACATTATAGATTAATGGACACGGACAGATAATAAACACAAGCGCAGGCGAAAGGATATACCATATAGTATACCTGTAAACAATCAGAAAAAGCTAAGCAAAAGTACAAAGTACAGGCAATACTCAGAGAATTATGTGGGAAGGCAATAAAGTACTGGTACAGTGATATAACCAGCAGGGAGGCTAATCCCTGCCGGATATTTAAAGCCCACTCCACCAATCAGCAGGAGACAATCAGGGTAAATTTCCTGCTACTATTGGCCAGCTTCCCAGCTGCTAAGTAACCAACCAAGAAATAACAGCGGTATTCGCCCATTTTAAAAGGCACCTCAACTGCCTTATAACAGTCAGAACAACAAAGAAAAGAGCGTTCCAGCTGCTTAGCAACAGGCGGGATTAGTCAGAGTGCGTTAATGACATTTCTGCACATAAAGCCGATATAATATCTGAGGTATTTTTGTCCCAAAAAAGACAAGTTTTCGAAAAATTTTCTTATTAGTTTTTGTGGGGGTTTTTTTTATAAACATTTAATTTGACCAATAGTGTGGCAAAAATATAACACTGCAACATTTACCTATAATGATAACTGTGGAAATAACTTGTATATTATCATAGTAATAAAGTAAACAGTCTGTATGACACTTTAACCTCAGAATTAAAACATTTATTTTAGAACATAATAAATCAGTATAAATTCACAGCTTAATACTTAAACCAATAGTTCACCATTAATATCTACAATGGTCCATAAATACTGAATTACAAGATTTCCTGCACTATTTTGTTATTTGCAGTTATATTACTTATTGTTTACCTCTTACTTTTTACCACACATCACTTTGTGACTTGATGTAACATTAATACAGCATTCATCCTAATTATCCTATGTCTGTGTTGTCAGATATAGTCGTTGCTTCTATTTATATGAAACCTGTATGACCTATGGTTGTCTTCAACTCTGTATATCTTTCTGCCACATTATGGTCCTTATTTGTTTCTCATAATTCAAGGCAATGCATTACATATAATTTGGCCTTTTGTAATGTTATGGTAACTGTCAACAAATGTCCATTTCAATCAATGTTTCCTTGTGGTAAACAATGCGTTGGAGTAGTCTTCAAACTATTTACATACATTTATTTAGAAAGTAATTATAGTAACTTAGGTTTGTTGCTCTAAATATATCTTCCCCCTGTAGACTCAATTCATTCATTTACAGTTTAGCCACTGAGGACAATTTTATGCACATTTAGAGATGAGGAAAACATTCTAATTAGTGCTTTCCTAAAGTAATCAAACAATCAACATAATTGGAAATAAATGTTCAGGGCCAAAATCTGAAGGTAGATAGTAATGTTTCTCTTGGCTACTTGTGTAAAAGCCAGAGAGTTGCTCAAACACATCTTAGATTTTAGCCTAAATATTTATATCTATTTATGTTTATTGTCACTGGTTTTTGATACATAGCAATTATGCTGGAGGCTAAACTTGTAGAGGTAAACTGACCTTCATCAGGGGTTCAGCAAAGATGTGATGATTTCCAGTGGCGCACCCAGGGGGGGTTTCCAGTTGCCCAGAAACCCCCTTTTACATCCTGAAACCGATCATAACATACACGGAGCAGTCGGCAGTGTGCTGGCTGCTCTGTGTTTGTTACACTCGGCACATTCACTGTCTTCCTGCAACACACCATCTGCAGCATTTCTATTACCAATGGAGGAGACAGTCTCAGAGCACTAATCCTAATATACACTGTATGTTAGGATCGGAGCTCTAAAAGTGTCTCCTCCATTGGTAATAGAAATGCTGCAGATGGTGTGTTGCAGGAAGACAGTGAGTGTGCCGAATGTAATCCCTCCTTCACGGAGCTGACAGCTCAGTGACGATTCCCCCCTCCCCTTCCTTCCCTCACATGCAGACAGCCCAGCAGAGAGTCTCCCTCCCCCTCTGTCCCTCACATGCAGACAGCCCAACAGAGTCTCCCTCCCCCTCTGTCCCTCACATGCAGACAGCCCAACAGAGTCTCCCTCCCCCTCTGTCCCTCACATGCAGACAGCCCAACAGAGTCTCCCTCCCCCTCTGTCCCTCACATGCAGACAGCCCAACAGAGTCTCCCTCCCCCTCTGTCCCTCACATGCAGACAGCCCAGCAGAGAGTCTCCCTCCCCCTCTGTCCCTCACATGCAGACAGCCCAGCAGAGAGTCTCCCTCCCCCTCTGTCCCTCACATGCAGACAGCCCAGCAGAGAGTCTCCCTCCCCCTCTGTCCCTCACATGCAGACAGCCCAGCAGAGAGTCTCCCTCCCCCTCTGTCCCTCACATGCAGACAGCCCAGCAGAGAGTCTCCCTCCCCCTCTGTCCCTCACATGCAGACAGCCCAGCAGAGAGTCTCCCTCCCCCTCTGTCCCTCACATGCAGACAGCCCAGCAGAGAGTCTCCCTCCCCCTCTGTCCCTCACATGCAGACAGCCCAGCAGAGAGTCTCCCTCCCCCTCTGTCCCTCACATGCAGACAGCCCAGCAGAGAGTCTCCCTCCCCCTCTGTCCCTCACATGCAGACAGCCCAGCAGAGAGTCTCCCTCCCCCTCTGTCCCTCACATGCAGACAGCCCAGCAGAGAGTCTCCCTCCCCCTCTGTCCCTCACAGTGCTCAGCAAAAATTTCCTTCCCCCTCTGCCCCTCACAGTGCCCAGCAAAGATTTCCCTCCCCCTCCTTCCCTCACAGTGCCCACCAAAGATTTCCCTCCCAGTCTGTCCCTCACAGTGCCCAGCAAAGATCCCCCCCTTCCTTCATTCACAGTGCCCAGCAAAGATTTCCCTCCCCCTCCTTCCCTCACAGTGCCCACCAAAGATTTCCCTCCCAGTCTGCCCCTCACAGTGCCCAGCAAAGACTTCCCTCCCCCTATTTCCCTCACAGTGCCCACCAAAGATTTCCCTCCCAGTCTGTCCCTCACAGCGCCCAGCAAAGACCCCCCCCTTCCTTCATTCACAGTGCCCAGCAAAGATTTCCCTCCCCCTCCTTCCCTCACAGTGCCCACCAAAGATTTCCCTCCCAGTCTGTCCCTCACAGCGCCCAGCAAAGACCCCCCCCTTCCTTCATTCACAGTGCCCAGCAAAGATTTCCCTCCCCCTCCTTCCCTCACAGTGCCCAGCAAAGATTTCCCTCCCCCTCTGTCCCTCACAGTGCCCACCAAAGATTTCCCTCCCAGTCTGTCCCTCACACTGCCCAGCAAAGATCCCCCCCCTTCCTTCATTCACAGTGCCCAGCAAAGATTTCCCTCCCCCTCCTTCCCTCACAGTGCCCACCAAAGATTTCCCTCCCAGTCTGTCCCTCACACTGCCCAGCAAAGATCCCCCCCCTTCCTTCATTCACAGTGCCCAGCAAAGATTTCCCTCCCCCTCTGTCCCTCACAGTGCCCACCAAAGATTTCCCTCCCAGTCTGTCCCTCACACTGCCCAGCAAAGATCCCCCCCCTTCCTTCATTCACAGTGCCCAGCAAAGATTTCCCTCCCCCTCTGTCCCTCACAGTGCCCACCAAAGATTTCCCTCCCAGTCTGTCCCTCACACTGCCCAGCAAAGATCCCCCCCCTTCCTTCATTCACAGTGCCCAGCAAAGATTTCCCTCCCCCTCTGTCCCTCACAGTGCCCACCAAAGATTTCCCTCCCAGTCTGTCCCTCACACTGCCCAGCAAAGATCCCCCCCCTTCCTTCATTCACAGTGCCCAGCAAAGATTTCCCTCCCCCTCTGTCCCTCACAGTGCCCACCAAAGATTTCCCTCCCAGTCTGTCCCTCACACTGCCCAGCAAAGATCCCCCCCCTTCCTTCATTCACAGTGCCCAGCAAAGATTTCCCTCCCCCTCTGTCCCTCACAGTGCCCACCAAAGATTTCCCTCCCAGTCTGTCCCTCACACTGCCCAGCAAAGATCCCCCCCCTTCCTTCATTCACAGTGCCCAGCAAAGATTTCCCTCCCCCTCTGTCCCTCACAGTGCCCACCAAAGATTTCCCTCCCAGTCTGTCCCTCACACTGCCCAGCAAAGATCCCCCCCCTTCCTTCATTCACAGTGCCCAGCAAAGATTTCCCTCCCCCTCTGTCCCTCACAGTGCCCACCAAAGATTTCCCTCCCAGTCTGTCCCTCACACTGCCCAGCAAAGATCCCCCCCCTTCCTTCATTCACAGTGCCCAGCAAAGATTTCCCTCCCCCTCTGTCCCTCACAGTGCCCACCAAAGATTTCCCTCCCAGTCTGTCCCTCACACTGCCCAGCAAAGATCCCCCCCCTTCCTTCATTCACAGTGCCCAGCAAAGATTTCCCTCCCCCTCTGTCCCTCACAGTGCCCACCAAAGATTTCCCTCCCAGTCTGTCCCTCACACTGCCCAGCAAAGATCCCCCCCCTTCCTTCATTCACAGTGCCCAGCAAAGATTTCCCTCCCCCTCTGTCCCTCACAGTGCCCACCAAAGATTTCCCTCCCAGTCTGTCCCTCACACTGCCCAGCAAAGATCCCCCCCCTTCCTTCATTCACAGTGCCCAGCAAAGATTTCCCTCCCCCTCTGTCCCTCACAGTGCCCACCAAAGATTTCCCTCCCAGTCTGTCCCTCACACTGCCCAGCAAAGATCCCCCCCCTTCCTTCATTCACAGTGCCCAGCAAAGATTTCCCTCCCCCTCTGTCCCTCACAGTGCCCACCAAAGATTTCCCTCCCAGTCTGTCCCTCACACTGCCCAGCAAAGATCCCCCCCCTTCCTTCATTCACAGTGCCCAGCAAAGATTTCCCTCCCCCTCTGTCCCTCACAGTGCCCACCAAAGATTTCCCTCCCAGTCTGTCCCTCACACTGCCCAGCAAAGATCCCCCCCCTTCCTTCATTCACAGTGCCCAGCAAAGATTTCCCTCCCCCTCTGTCCCTCACAGTGCCCACCAAAGATTTCCCTCCCAGTCTGTCCCTCACACTGCCCAGCAAAGATCCCCCCCCTTCCTTCATTCACAGTGCCCAGCAAAGATTTCCCTCCCCCTCTGTCCCTCACAGTGCCCACCAAAGATTTCCCTCCCAGTCTGTCCCTCACACTGCCCAGCAAAGATCCCCCCCCTTCCTTCATTCACAGTGCCCAGCAAAGATTTCCCTCCCCCTCTGTCCCTCACAGTGCCCACCAAAGATTTCCCTCCCAGTCTGTCCCTCACACTGCCCAGCAAAGATCCCCCCCCTTCCTTCATTCACAGTGCCCAGCAAAGATTTCCCTCCCCCTCTGTCCCTCACAGTGCCCACCAAAGATTTCCCTCCCAGTCTGTCCCTCACACTGCCCAGCAAAGATCCCCCCCCTTCCTTCATTCACAGTGCCCAGCAAAGATTTCCCTCCCCCTCTGTCCCTCACAGTGCCCACCAAAGATTTCCCTCCCAGTCTGTCCCTCACACTGCCCAGCAAAGATCCCCCCCCTTCCTTCATTCACAGTGCCCAGCAAAGATTTCCCTCCCCCTCTGTCCCTCACAGTGCCCACCAAAGATTTCCCTCCCAGTCTGTCCCTCACACTGCCCAGCAAAGATCCCCCCCCTTCCTTCATTCACAGTGCCCAGCAAAGATTTCCCTCCCCCTCTGTCCCTCACAGTGCCCACCAAAGATTTCCCTCCCAGTCTGTCCCTCACACTGCCCAGCAAAGATCCCCCCCCTTCCTCTCTCTCTTAAACCTGCTATGTGTGACTGCCCAGCCCTTGATCAGGTCACATACCTTTAATAAAATGAAGACGCGACAACTTCTGTGGGTCAATAATTTCTTTATTGATAAATTCCTTTAAACTAAAGCCTATTAATTTAGGATCTTAAGGATCGTCAAATTCCATGGGCAAGTCCCAAAACCAAAGAGTCATAAATAAAGCAACAATAACAATACCATGTGCAAAACACCAACAACTGTTATAACCTGTCACTGCTTACCACCTAACTAACTAAATGAACGACCCCCAGTCTAAAGGCATCTAATAAAAATAAAAACAAAGGTGGGAAAAATTTCGAGCAGACTGCCCTACACCTACATAATGTCACATATGAAACTCAATACTCCTCCCCTAATCTTCCAATCAACCATCCCCCATGATTCAGGTAAGTGACATCATCAAAAAAACAGACATCACCCAATCAGATTAAACAATCCTCAGACCCAATCCCTGGTCTTGCGTTTCCTTAAACCTGCTATGTGTGACTGCCCGGCCCTTTATCAGGGCACATACCTTTAATAAAATGAAGACGCGACAACTTCTGTGGGTCAATAATTTCTTTATTGATAAATTCATTTAAACTAAAGCCTATTAATTTAGGATCTTAAGGATCATCAATACAAGAATTCAACTAAGATAATGGTGGCAAAGCAGGGACAGCGTAAGCTGTAAACATAGATCAGCGAATCTGCAAAGAGACAAGAGGTTAACAACGCACATGGTGTTAATTTCATATATATAAACAACAAAGACTCATAATATAGGAGGCCGCCCCCTAAAGCGAGCCTCTGGTTACACCGGCCAAATTGAACGGCATCGACTTCAAGCCACCGGCCAAATTCCATGGGCAAGTCCTAAAACCAAAGAGTCATAAATAAAGCAACAATAACAATACCATGTGCAAAACACCAACAACTGTTATAACCTGTCACTGCTTACCACCAAAGCGACCCCTCCAGGACATAAAACGCCCCCATCACCCTTATAAAATCTTAAAAACCTCCAAAATTTTCCTGACAAAAATGACTAAGCCCTCGTCCAACAAATTTACTCCGTCCACCCCATAAAAGTGACTTTTGTCATATTTAAAAATGGGGTGATGAACTACCAAACCTCCCTTCGAAGCCATAAAGGCCTTCAGCGATCTGTTGACCTTAAGCCGAACCTTGTCCATCACAACCCTACTAGCAGGCGACCTCCAAACGATACGGGGAACTATATCGGACCAAATCCATCTAATGTGTGGCCACCACTGTGCTGCCAAATTAAAATCCTTCTTTATCTCCCACGTAAGAGCCACTGCCGGGGATTGCCCCAAATCATTCCCCCCAAGGTGAACTACCACAACCTGCGGGGAATCATTAAAAACATCTCCTTAGCGAATTGGTCTAAAAATGAGGACCAACGCATGCCTCTAAAGCCTTTCCACATAATCACCCAGTTACTATTCTCCTCTTCAGAAAGCACTAAAGGATGACAACCCGCCCAATAAATGAACGAGTGTCCAAACACCCAGGCAATACACCCGCTAAGGCATGCTGTAAGGGAAAAAACAAATAAAACAAGATTAGACAGTAATCATATAAAAATTTACTGACAAGAAGTTAGTCATTACGTAAAAAAACAACGAAACACTGGAGATGATTAAAGACCTATTAGAGCAGCTGTGGCCTCAGGCAAAGGAAAAAACCTCAAGGCTTACCGGGGACCTTTTCTATATCGACTAAGGGGGCTAAGTGATGCCCACTCGAGCCGAGAGGAAAAAAGTCCCTTTGCACCTGGTGCAGCAAGCAGCTACCAGGCTAATCTCTGGTAACCTATCTGAGCTCCGACTTCCGAAATACAGCTGTAAACTGAAATTTTGACAAGGACGAACCATCCCTATGTGCAAGCCAATTCCTACAATCAGAGGGGCGCAAAACAGCAAATTGATTCCTGAAAGCTACGGGGCAAATGGAGCTAACCACATTCCTATGCATAATTACCCAGCTACCCGTCTGATCTCCTTTTGCCTTGTGAATTAAACACTGTATCTGATCCCCTTAAATTTTAACATTATTAGCCAGCAAACCGGAAAACCCCGATGTCCTGGAAGCAGCCACCAGCTCCCACACCCTGAAAGCACCGGCAAACGCGAAACTAAAAGCAGTCTTGAATAAAGTGGGCCTCGTAATCGTCCGTTGCAACCGCAGCCACAGCTATCAGTATCTGCTCAAGCGAACTAATGGAAATGGGAAGCCTGGCGTCCGGAGGGGTAGGTCTATCTGCCAAACAAACGAAGGGACTTGAGATCCGGTTGCGCACGCATGAGGAGCAAGCAAATGAAAGTGTGGCCAATCAAATCGAGGGAGCGCATCCGCCAAGCAATTCTCCACTCCAGGCACATGCTCTAAACGAAAATTTATGTTAAGCTCTAAACAACGGAGAACTAAATGCCTAAGGAGTCGGACCACTGGAGGAGAAGATGCGCTCTGCCGATTAATAGCCTGCACAACCCCCATGTTGTCGCACATAAAAACTATTTCCCGATCGCGGAAGTGGTCGGCCCAAAGCTCAACCGCAACCACGAAGGGGAACAACTCAAGGAGCACCAAGTTCCATGTCAACCTCAAGGAGAACCACTCTTGCGGCCAAGGCTCCGCACACCAGCTCCCCCTGAAGAAAGAACCGAACCCGAAACCCCGCCGCATCAGTGAACAGCTGTAGTTCTGCATTAGAAATTGGTGAAGAAGGCCAAATGCGCACATCTTTAAAACGCTCAAGGAATGAATCCCAAACCCCAAGATCCTCTTTAAAATCATTAGACATTGGGATCCATCTCCCCGGGTCACGTAATCCTGCTGATGCTCCCTCCAACCTGCGGCAAAATACTTTCCCAAAGGGAATTACCCTGCAAGCAAAGCGGAGGGAGCCATTTAACGAAAGGAGTTGCTTGATCGTGATGCATCTTGCCCATTTCGCTGTGCTAATGCGCCGGTGTAACTGCTGCACCTTGTCAGCAGGTAACTGGCACAGGCCCTCAACCGTGTCAATCTCAATGCCCAAATACGAAAGACAGGTGGAGGGCCCCTCAGTTTTATCTGGAACAATAGGCACCCCAAAATGAAAAAACAGAGCACAAAGAGAAAACATGAGCGTTGCGCAATCATTGGATGTTTGTGGGCCAATTACCAGGAAATCATCCAAATAATGAGCAATACCAGAGAGCTTAGTGCCCGTTTCAATGCACCAATGTAAGAAGCTACTGAAGGCTTCAAAAAAAGCGCATGAAACGGAGCATTCCATCGGAAGGCATTTATCAACATAAAACTTACCATTCATCCTTAAACCCATGTAGCGAAAAGACTCCACATGCAAAGGTAAAAGGCGAAAGGCAGCTTCCACATCAATTTTACCCATTAAAGCCCCATGACCAAAACTACGGACTAAAATTAATGCCTCTTCAAAGGACTGATAAATTACTCTAAATTACTCTAGACGCCGTCTCTGGTATTGCATCATTAACAGATGTCCCTGGCGGGTAAGAGAGATGTTGTATGAGGCGAAACTTCCCAGGGACTTTTTTGGGAAAGACGCCCACAGGGGATACAATTAAATTTGACAAAGGAGGGAAGTCAAAAGGACCGCACATCCTGCCCAAGCAAAGCTCCTTCTCAATTTTTTCCTTCAAGACAAGGGGATATTTTTTAGCCGATCGCAAATTACGGGGTAAACTAGCCAAAACTGAACCTTCAACCGGAATCTTAAAACCACAAAGGAAACCATACATTAACAAATCCGCGTGTTCCCTATTTGGATACCGATTAAGCCAAAAAATCATATTTACTAACTTAATTGGGGTTGGCGCCAGATTTTGCAGCTGCGGCAGAAGGTTGACGGTTGGGACATCCACTATTGTTGAAATTAAAACACTTTCCTCTGGCAACTGAGGGGGCGCCTCCGCGCCCCTTAGCTTTAAACCTTTTAGTAGATGTATTATCCGGACCTGTGTCCGCCTCATGTGTCACTTTGAGCCAGAGTTCCACATCCTTTATCCGAAATTTAATATCGGCCAAGCCGTCATATTTCAGCCTGAACCCCTCGTCATACCTCCTCCAGGCTGAACCTTTTTTGGTAGCATGAATGTCATTCACCAGATGAAGGTGCCGCAGCATGGTTTCCAAGTAACACTCCATAAAGGTACACCAAACTGCAAGCCAGTTATTAAATGATCTATAGGCCTCCTCTGCCGCCGCACCCTTCTTTTTAGCATCCTTCAATGCTTTGGCACTATCCACTGTAAGTGAGAAAAGGTCTACAAATTTCCCTTTGCGTATTTTATTACGCATATGCGGGCGCACCCCCCTAATAATCACCATATTTTCACAATTTACCATGTCTGGGGCTAAAGGTTCAACCGCAGAAAGCCTAACCCTATCTGCCCTCTTCCACGAACGCTTTTGCAGGTGTTTCTCAATAGCCCTGCCTAAATGTCGAGGCCTACGAGTACGCTCACCAGAAGAACGGGAACTATCAGAAGAACAGGTGGACAAAGAATATGTGTTGTCAGAATCATCGCCTGAAGCCAGGCCCAACTCACCACCCGCGCTAGGTCCCGCCTCCTGCTGATCTTGAGTACCACTGGTTCCAGGAGTAGGCTGTGCTTCCAGACCGCCGGCATTGTTCTTCTCCGGGGGCAGCTTGCAGAACTTGACTCTCGACAACCGGATCCACTACCGCAACCTGCTGTGACTCTGCAACAATATAAGCCTCATTAACTGGCACAGATAGCACCCCCGAAGGGACAGGCTGGATAGCCTGCTGTTGTGGCGGAGACATTACCAACTGCTGACCCTGCATTAACAAGGAATTAACCCCTGCTTGCACGCTCCCATGCGCTTGTTGCCCCGAACCATAAATATTCATTTGGGGTTGAAACCATGGGACAATTGTGGGCAAAATTTGTGGGTTGGCTCCAGCCCAGTAAGGCCAGGAACCAGAACCCCCATAATTAATAGCAGGAAATTGGGCTTGGATTTGATTTTGAAACATGGGACCAATAGGCAACTGCTGCCTTACATTCAACATAGGAGCACCACTAATCTGTGCAATGTCATAAGGAGGAGGAGGGGGAGGAGGGATTGGAAGAGGGGGGCAGAATCCCTCCCAGCACCATCTCTAGAGGACTCTGAAACACTGCTAAACAGTGATTCAGAGTCCTCACCAACAATATTTAGACCATAAGTAGGAGCCTGTGGCAACATAGATAAGCTCCTACTAACTCCTTATCCCTGCACCAATTCTAGATTCACAGAAGCAGCAGGCTGGGAAGGAGCCCCTTCTATCACACGGTCCCTGTTTCGCAGCCGCGAGCGAGACCGGTGACTTCCAGCACTGACAGTCTCTGACTCCCCTGCATAATGGGAAGTCAGAGCTCCGGTGGCATGAGCTGCGGGGGAAACAACGGCTGTTACAACAGCCGTGGATGGGAAACCACCGCCATTATCATCGCGCAAGCGGCAATTTTCCTGCCTCACAGAGGAGCGCGGTAAATGGCCTGATGAAAGGGGAGCCCTTACAACGGCTCCCTGTACCTCGCAATGCCCGGAGATCACAGGAGAAACCATGCGGCCTCTCTGCTGCAGGGTGCCAGGAATGAATTCCACAAATTCATCCCTGAGCCTTGCCGGAGGCTGCACCTTGCACCTAGGCCTGGCCGCCATTACAGAAACCGCGGTAAGTGCAGGGCACAAAATTATATCGGTAATGAAAAGGGGGAAAATGTATTTGACTATGACAGAAGATGAAAAAGGAGTATATAAAGGAGGGGATGTGTTGAGAAAATGTGGAAAGAAGAAAAACAAAGCAAGAAAAAAGGGGGAAATGAGAAAAGGAAGAAATATATAGCAGAGATTAGAAAGATAGAAAGCTCAGAAAGGTTAGTAAGAATAAAAGGGAAAGAAACAAAGAAACAATTTATTGAATATAAAGGACAAGCAAACACTTTTGACAATACTACTTATCCCCACAGGACTGTACTGTAGAAAAATTTCCAGCAGACTGCCCTTAACACCTACATCCTGTCACATATGAAACTCAATACTCCTCCCCTAATCTTCCAATCAACCAACCCCCATCATTCAGGTAAGTGAAATCATCAAAAAACCAGACATCACCCAATCAGTTTAAACAATCCTCAGACCCAATCCCTGGTCTTGCGTTTCCTTTCTCTCCCTCTCTCCCTCTCTCTCCCTCTCTCTCTTCCTTCACTAACCTGTAACATCCATTTGAATGCAAGCAGTTCCATTCTATCTGGATAGGTACAATTGCATATACTGCTGTTTTCGGCATGCGCAGTGCGAAAGTACATAAAAAATGCTATATTGTTCAACAAGTTTTGCAGAATTACCTTACCTTTGATGTGTTGGAATTAGTGCATTGTACCTGAGCAGAGTAAATCACTACTAGGTATCTAAAGTTCTAATTTAATCATGGCAGTACATGGCTCTGATTAAGTTATAGACCTGACAGGAGTAATATGAAGTCATGTGCAACACATTTCCCTGAAGCAGAGCTGCCAGTTCTATCATCTAATCAGATTGGCTGCTGCACTGTGTATAATTAATGTTCATTTTTAAGTGGCTCTGCTCTGGGGAGGATTCTAAACATGGTACAATCCTCAGGATATTTGTAACACAATCACAGTATGATTTCTACGCGAGCACTAGAAAGCCATTCCAAGATAAAACTGATAAATAGAAAGTCAACAGATTACAAACATGCACTAGAATCAATTCACTATATCTATTTTTGTTATGAATTCTTTCCCCCTTTAAACCCCCTGAGGCAGTGTTTTCGTTTTAAATAAAGTTACTTCCTTAAAAAGTAATTTAACTTCATGCAAATCTAATTAGTGTTCATTTGGTTCATTTTACTACTTAGCTACGGTGAACCATTATTTCCATATCAGGTATGTTTAACAGAAGAGCAGTTTTGAAAATGTACCTTACAGAAAGAGTATGCTAAAAAGTCATAAAATAGTAAATAATAATAATAATAATAATAATAATAATAATAATAATAATAAGCATAGCACTTATAATAACAAAACACTTTTTTTAGTTTAGACACATTTTTTGGCATGCTAATATGTTTTGTATTAACAATCGGGCACATTTTTTTCATACTTGAAAAATGTAAAATTCGAGATGAATTAAATGAACGTATACAAGCCTCTTACATGGCATTGGTTAAATTTAGTGCACTTCTGTAAAACCAATAACTAATAACCTACAGTTATCACACCCTGTATGCCTATACTTTCCAGAGTTTATTAATATTTTATTTTGGGTCACAAGAATAGTCATCTAAAAAAATTCAGACATTACTTAATTTATGTATGTAATCCACAATAAACAGTCCTTGTAAAGAGAGAAGCATAGTGCAAAAATGCGACTGGCATACATATACTGCTATATAGGCAGTATATGGGGGAAAATGTGTTTTACACTCATTGTGGAGATTATTCCTTTTTGTTATTATATTGTTTTATATTTTAAAGAACAATTTTTTGAACATTAATCCAAATAAGGCATTATTTATGCTGCTATTATAATTTTTAGTCTATACAATATCTTATCAATATCTTATATTATTTGTAGAGACTAAATAGCACTGTATTCCTGGAGCTTAACTTGCAGGACAAAATGGTTTTCACTACTTTCATTTACCACACAACCTGATTAGGTACGTAAATTTAAGAAGGGATAAACTGCGCATGTGTAGTAACTTTATCTAGGTTTGTAGGGACTAAAGAATGATGGGGCGTGCCGGGACAAATTAAGAACAAAGATAAGAAGAGTGGGTGGAGGGAGTCAATTAAATGGGGAATTCTGGGTGTGGTTAGCCCACTGCGTTCCTAATTTTTCTACTTACGAAGACAACTACGAAACTAAAGATAAGGTAGCCCTATGGCACTCGTAACAAGCTGAAAACCGAAGCCGTGTCAGGGAAGTTGGCATGCTATTTTTTGTATATAATTACAAAGCTAAAGCATGCTTAAGTGTGAATCGGGTCCAGGGTTATCAAAGGTTACTTCTGGAATGTATAGCACTGGATGTACACGTCAAATATTTATCTATTATTTTTTTATTTTGTAAGAAATCATTTCTAACATTTTATTGTTACATTTGGAACTAAAATATAAATCTAAAGTAATTCAAAACTACTTATTAAAGCAAAGCTTAACATACTCTGCAATTTCTGTAAATAAATAATATTAATGAAATTGGAGTAATGATTATTTAAATTGTTTTCCGGCAGTAACACAAAGTAGTAGAACCACAAACAATGACTATTTCAGAGATTTGCATAGCGGATCACAGTGTTATTAATTGTAAAGCAAAGGTCCTTCTTTAGAGATCAATTATATACAACCGTGACTGACATAAATGAGGACAACATGTTTGTGTGTTTGTCTATCACATCCCTATATATGTTTTATTCTTTTGGCAATTGTGTAATGAATCTTACATCTCACATCCATACAATAGGGGTAAATACTGTGTGAAATGAAGGAAACCACTTAGCTATTCATGGTCCCATGTTTGACGAAGGCTTGATTCTTCCTTTGTTCGTGTTAATTGTCCTGGGAAATGTGTTTCCTAGTGTGATAGAAATAGACATGGGAGACGTTGTTGTCTCTGATCAACATTGGTTCTTCAGCTATTGGTGTGCATTTAACACATCAATCAGCTTTAAAAGACTTTTATTGATGGGATCTGGGCTAAAAAGCCATTCATTGCCTACATGTCCACCAAACATGTTGAAAACCCTCATTTGAGCTACTGACTAAAAGAAAGCATCACAATACATTTTACAGACACCTAAAACCATCAAATCAACTACCTGGGTGTATTGACCGGGACTGGAGATGTTTAGAGACTGATCATGGTTGAAGTTGACTCCATTCTGACCCCTTATTTTTTAAGTAGTCAGTTTAACATTCAATATAAAAGTACTTGCTTCAACATCAGTTTCATTTCAGTGCACCAGATCCTAAATGTTTATTTGTGATCAGATAAGCAGTTTAATAATGCACAGGTGGGACTCCAATAACTTCTTCCCTGATGCCAGCAGACTTAGATACTATAAGTAGTGCAGTGTAGATCAAAGATTTTTTTTTTGTCTCCTATAAGCATTTTACACTTTTTGTGAACAGCCTTTTGTGACAGTGCATGTGTGGGCAGCAGACTTCTAACATTGATATGGATTCCCAGGTCTCTGAATTCTGTGCTGGAGATATTTCCAATGATGGATGGGAAGTGCACGTCATGTGTGCAAGGTAGAAGGGGGAACTATATAAATTCTACAGAAAGGTTTAAGCTCTTAAACTGGCCATACACTAGGTCGATTATCGATCCCAGCAGAGTGTGTCCCGATAAACGGGATTAATTCCCACCAGGGAAATGTCCCGTTATCGGCACCACACACCTCTCCTGCTGGGACCGAAAATCCTAACAGAAGGGAGGCACTTAAAGAATGGGAGCCAGATTTACTAAGCTGCGGGTTTGGAAAAGTGGAGATGTTGCCCATAGCAACCAATCAGATTTTAGCTGACATTCTCGATTCTCTATTATGTAAAAAGAAAGTGAGAGCTAGACTCTGATCGGTTGCTATAGCACCTCCACTTTTGCAAATCCACAGCTTAGTAAATCTGACCCCTGGTTGGAAGTAAGAGGGGCCAGATAACTATCAGAGGAGTTATGATAAGAATTTTTGGCACAAGCTTGCATTCACAGAACTTCACATAAGAGAGTCTAAAGCTGGCCATACACTAGTAAGATTCCCAGCAGGGGGTGGCCCCATAAATGGGACAATTTCCTGCTAGGGAAATGTCCTGTTATTGGCACCATACACTTCCTCTGCTGGGGCCGATAATCCTAGCACGGGGGTGGGGGGGGGCAGCGCTCTCTATGGCGCTGCTGCAGATCTATGTACAAAGCTGCTCTGACAGCTCTGAAGTATACCTTCAAAGCTGTCAGAGCAGCATAGTACATAGATATGCAGCAGCGGCTATTGCAGGGAGTAGTACAGACAGGGATCAGCCGAAACCGCGCTTCACACAGAGTGGGTACGGCTGGTCCCTCACTGTACTATTCCCTGCAATAGCCGCTGCTGCATATCTATGCACTATGCTGCTGTGACAGCTTTGAAGGTATACTTCAGAGCTGTCAGAGCAGCTTTGTACATAGATCTGCAGCAGAGCCTATTACAGGGATAGGGAGCCATTCAGCTTGCTGATTGGCTCCCTTAAAATATCAGGCGCTAGCGCCCAATTTAAATCACACGTTTAAAAATCCAATAATCGTACCAGAGCGTTTCTGGTGCATTTATTGGACATTTTAAAAATTGATCTTGGCCATTAACTAGAGCGATTTTTGGCCCGATCAATGATAATTGGGTGTTTGGGCCGATAATCGCTCCAGAGTATGGCCAGTCTATGAGTACCATGTTTCAGTCTTATTGCAACATTTTATCCTTCATATTAACATTTGATTTACTAAGCATAGATTCCCAGTTTGTAGCAGATAGGTATTCTTTTCTAACAGCTCACAAAGCACTGTACAATATTAAACCCACTTACAACAGCTTAAACACATCCCTTAAGCAAAATTTAAAGCATTATCAGCATTAGATTGTAAACTGTCGAGAACAGTGTCCTCCTTCTCCTGTTTCCAGTCCATCCTTTCAGTGTTATACAGATCTGCTTGAGGTGTGGTGTTTAGAGGCACCTTATAAATAAATGATAAAGAATGATGATGATAATGTTATACAAATCACACGCTTTGGAATTATTTCTTTTCTACATGAAATAAACATGTTAGTGAGAAAAGTAAAAATGTGTTTATTTGGCTTGTGTCAGTAATAAATGAAAAACAACAGATGTGTGCTATATGAATTAAAGAATACACACATGTTTCCATCATTTACATTTACCCTTCTTTGTTATGATGCAACTGTGAATTATGTGCATTTTACATTCATGCAGAGACTTCACAACAGATGGTGAAAGTTTAACACTGGCATCCGTTAAAATAATCTATAGTTTAAACTGATTGTTTGCTAAAAAAAAAAAGATGTTTGTTGAATATAATAGCTTGCAGGCTTTATTGAATTGTAACACACTAGCAGGAAAGGTGGTTGAGAATGAAATGAATGGACACTCCTAATGACCTTTAACAGTAGTAAAGGAAAGTACCTTGTCTTTTCTAGAAGAATTAGGTCTTTACCGTTTCCGCTTGTTCCTTATATGGATCTGATTAGATCTGATTGTTAGTGCTGTGTGCACAAATTTGATCCAGCAATTTTTAAGGTGTAAAGCTGGCCATACACTGGGACGATTATCAGTCCCAGCAGGGGGTGGCCAGATAAATGAGATGATTTCCCGTTATCGGCACCATACTCCTCTCCTGCTGGGGCCGATAATCCTAGCAGAAGAGGGGTGGACAAGGCTCTCAGTACTGCTGCATATCTATCACAAAGTTGCTCTGTCAGCTTATAAGTATATCTTTAAAGCTGTCACAGCAGCATAGCACATAGGTATGCAGCAGCGTCTATTGCATACAGACAAGGATCAGCCGAAGTCGCACGGTTTGGCTGATCCCTGTCTGTACTACTCCCTGCAATAGACGCTGCTGCATATCTATGTACTATGCTGCTCTAAGAGCTTTGAAGGTATACGTCTAAGCTGTTAGAGCAGCTTAGTACATAGATATGCAGTAGAGTCTATTGCAGCGATAGGGAGCCTTTCAGCTTGCTGATTGGCTCCCTTAAAATATTGGGTGCTTGCACCCAATATCATTCAGACATGTTTAAAAATCCAATAATCGTACCAGAGTGTTTCTGATGCGTTTATTGGACGCTTAAAAAATTGTTCCTAGCCATTAACTAAAGTGAATCACCCGATAATTGGGTGATCGGGTCTATAATCGCTCTAGTGTATGGCCAGCTTAAGTGCAGCAAGATACTTCTTCTGGGCATTCGCAGGATGCCTGTGTCCGTGTGCTCTGCTCTAGCGGAATGTGGTGCTCCACTATATTTAAATGAGAAAGTGGGCGATTTAGTGCTGCTGTGAGTGCAGTACCAGGATGGATTCCCTGTGCTTCCATCTACAATTTTGTAGCAGCTTAGGGCTGGTGTAAGTGTAAGACACAGGAGGTTATCCTTTATTAAATGGCATTAATTTTACTTAAAATATATCCCTATAAATTTTACAAATATTAAACAGTTAAATTTAAGAATAAATGATGTTTTCACTACTGGGATTTTTTTAAAGCAAGTGTATTACTGCACATTCTACTCAGGTTTAAAAGAAAAAAAAAATCTTACAGGTTTTATTTCATTGTAAAGCTAAAATATATAACCAAAATTTCAATTGAAGCATGAAAACTTGTTTGCATATTAGAAACGAGTGTTCAGTATGACCTAGACAGAGTTTCCAATGTCAGAACTCTGTATAGGATGCACATTGTTGGAGCCATGTCGAAACTCTGGAGCAGGTTCGTGCTGTGTAAATTAGTGTTGCAAAAACAGCACATACACCAAAAAAATCTGCTATTAAACTTCAGTTAGGCTCAGATCGCAAGTTGATTAGGATTTCTAGTGCTTTTGTCTTCAGTATAAAACAACCCAGTCGTGCATCAAATAGCTAAGTGTTTGGTTATCTTCATTTTTTAAATGCATAAAGATTATTTTTTATAGACAAGCTGACATATTATCCCAGTTTTATACTGATTGAAGCTATACAAGTTCACCTTTTATGACTGGAGGAGAGAGGTGTCATGAAGATATCTCAGGAAGATATTGCTGTGGTAGGGAATCTTAAACCTAACTGTGAGAATGGAAATTCTTTGCTCTTATGCATAAAAATGCACATATTTATGTAAATGAGAGTCTGATAGAGGTTACCTGCCAGGAATTGTACCATTTCAATGAGGAGGACAAGTGCATGAAGTGTTTTCATTACTTCATCAAAAGTTTTGTACAAGTAAATAATGTACATAACGTCTGGCATCTTGAAGGACCTGCAGTTATTTGATCTCAATAGTTAGACCATCAGAAATTGCAATTAGTATAAATGCTTTGTAGCTCACAGAGTAGCAAAGATAAAGCGTTTTTTATTCAAAGTCAGACTGTATGACCTATAAAGTGACAACATTACTACTTTTCTCCTTCTGCTACTTATTCCTCTCCCAATGTAGCCACGCATCTGACTTATCTTTTCTTACTCCTTTATTACACTTCTTAGCTACATTTAAGTCTCATGAAATAATGACTTCTAGATCCCTTTCCTCCTTAATAGTTTCTAATGGGTGTGGGTCCCCACAAAGAAGGGCCCTATTTTGATAGGGCCGTTTTCTCCCAGCTAGTTTCGAACTGGCTGGGATATCGATTGCTTATAGCTCGAACACGGTGCTCCGAAAGGTGAGTGGCTAAACTAATCCTAACCCTTCCCCTAATTCTAACCCTAACCCTCCCCTTCCATTACCCTAACCCTCCCTTCCCCGCAACCTGACCCTAACCCTCCCTTCCTCTCAGCCTGACCTTAACCCTCCCTTATCCCTAGCCTGACCCTAATACTCCCTTCTCTATAGCCTAAACCTAAGTGCCCCCCCCCCTCCCCGCAGCCTGACCCTAACCCTCCTCTTCTATGGTCCTAACTCTAACTCTACCTTCCTAGGCGCCTAACCCTAACCCCCCAAATACTAAAATGCCCCTGAGAGGTTACTCACCTCTCCGTAGCTGTCATCCAGCGGGTCTGCGAAAATGAATGGGCGAGTATGCCGATCGGCACACTCACCCATTCATAAAAAATATTTCTAAAATGGCCCCCTATTTGAAATAGAGACAGCTGAAAAGTAACATTCGGCTGTCTCTATTTCGTAAAGCGGGCCATCGGACCAGAGTCTAGAACCGGTTTCTAATGTAGTGCCATTAAGGCTACCGACCGTATACTGAGGTTTTTAATTTTTTAGTATTGAAGTGCAGTTGCCACACTTTTAACCATTCCTCTAGTCTACCAAGATCAGCGATTATTTTATTTACCTCTTATGGTGTGCCCATCGGGAGGGGGACAGCCAGGACTACTATCCACAGCTGATGGGGGCCCGCCATCATTACAGGGTCAAAGTGCTGGGAAGAATTTCCCTGTGCACCGGCCAGATGGTAACGCAGGTCTTTGGGGCCCCGCCCACTTGACATAATCAATGGCATCACGGAGGGGCGGAGTCCCATTGGCGTGTCCTGGGCCCCACAAATTCTGCAGGCGGCCCTGTGTGTGCCTACTTTGTGTTTTATGTATAGTGGTTTAATACATGTTTTCTTTATGTATTTTAGTAAGAGTCATAGTTTAATAGACCTTAGTGTGGGATTTATTACCCATATAAGTAATGACTTTCTATTTGAGATGACACATTGTAGGCTGATGCTATTATATAAATGTGTGTGTTATTAATTTCTGTTATGTACCACAGAGGACTTTGCTTTTATTTCCGTATATAACTTTGTACATAGTACTGCAATATGAATTGCATCAATACTATGGGTGATTCATTGAATTCTCATCTCTTGACACTCATGGGCATAGGAACCAAAATTTCCATAGAGTTGAACAAAATGCCAAGGAGTATTATAGGGCCTGGAGTTGCTTTTTCATGAGCCTGCTCCGGTCGTAATGGCTCTATAACTCTGAACTCTATATTACGATATGGCGTTAATAAGATTGCTTCTAGCATTTAGAAATGGTCTGCACGCCGCTATCATTTGCTCCCTCTGTTCCAATGTCATACAACTTACAAGAATAGTCAATGGGAAGTGCATCTTCTTGGTCCTGTGTGTCTGCTTATGCTTACTGCTAAATGAGTGGGGCTTCTAAGAAAGAAAAAAAAGGTTTTTCTGCGTACAAAAATGGACGCAGAAAAAAAATGAAGATATTTGCGGTAAACATAAAAGACAACAGTTGGCAAATTCAAATAAAGCTATTATCTCTTCATAACTATTTTCATTTTATTCATCTTCATGTGTGGGGGGTGGCACTTGCCCTTTCTGCCACCCTGGTTGCTACACCCGTTTATATGACGTGTATTGTTTTTATTATTTTGTTTAGTGTGTAATTGTGTTTTTGTTTTTTATTATCTGATGCTGTGTACAAGATATGTAACATGCAAACGTATGTCTCTTTGAAGGTTGAACAGTAAACTTATTACGAATAATAGAAAGAAAAAAATCAGAAAGTCAGCTATCTTATAAATAGACAGAGAAATAGTTAATCATTTTAGCTCCGGTGACATTTTCACGGAGCAGCTTTGTTAATGAAACCACATCCTGTTCATAAAAGTTAACAGGGTACCAGGTCAAGAGGCAAACTACAAAATACTTTGAACAAGCAAACAAAATAAATTGAAAGGCTGACATTAATAAATATTACAAGAGGCTTAAGGCTATCTGAGTGATTGCCATTTTACATGGTTGATTTTGAGATTGTGCTGCTCCTATCATTTAGCAGATAATAAATCATAGGTTTGTCTGCTTGTCAATTACTGTCTGTAAATTTTCCCAGGAATCAAGGATGTTTTTGTAGTTACATAGTGAAAATGACATTCTATAATGTGCAAACATTCTTTTATTATCAAATGGCTACTATTTAATGATATGGCCATTTCGTCATCTACTGACACTATCAGTTCCATTTATCTGCATGCCCAATAGTACCCAAGCCCCACCAGAGTTTTTCTGTGTGTATATATATATATATATATATATATTAATCCTATGAATGCAACATTTTCGCATGCGCTGTTACCCAAAAGTTGTTACATGCATTTGCGGCCAGTATGGGCATGTAAGCTTGCCTCTTTGTTTACCTTTTCAGGCATGTCATTGCGCTGGGCTGGTTCTCTGGCTAGCTGTCCAGATCGTTGCCTAATGATCTGGATGCCAGCCAATGCGCTCCATGGGCAGCCCCGGCTGCTACACTGATTGGTGGCAGTGGACTTTATATCCGGCTCTCTCCTGCAGTGTGGTGCCGGTTATAGAGTCCTGTTCTGTCTTGCCTGCTGTATCCTTATATCGCTCTCCTGTGTTCTCTAGTGCCCGGAACCAGCTTCCTTCTGTGTCTTCCCGTCTGTGGTGCTGTCTCCCTTACTTTGCCGCTTCTGTCTAGCCCTCGGTTGTGAGTTTGATCCTTCTGATTGTGGTGTGCTTGCCCTTGGCTGTCGTTAACCTCTCTGGGATTCAACCCAGCTCTCCATTCTCTGTGCTATTCCATCTGTACTGTTCAACTGTGAGTTTTTTCCATCTATTCTCCAGTCCTGTACTGGTAAACTCCTATGCCATTCCATCTGCACTTTCCAATTACTGTATAACTCCGTTTCCACTCCAGTCCTATACTGGTTATTCCTGTGCCACTCCATCTGCACTACTCCGTTACAGCGTTACTCTGTTTGCACTCCAGTCCTGTACTGGTTATTCCTGTGCCACTCCATCTGCACTACTTTGTTACAGTGTTACTCCATTTGCACTCCAGTCCTGTACTAGTTACTCCTGTGCTATATCATCTGTATCTCTCTGATCTTTGTGTACTCTTCATTTACACTTCAGTCATGTATTGGTAATTGTGTTATACCATCTGCACCTATTTGCTAGTAGTGTATCCCTGTTTGCTCATTAGTGCTGTACTGGTACTTCCTATCTACTGTAACTGGGTCTTGTCCCTCTTTCTGTTACCTCTGTGTACTTACCTACCCATAGTGCGAGTTCGGTCACTGGGGGTCGCGACCTGCTACCCGCGTGCAGCCACATCCATCCTCACCATCAGGGACTCTGGTGAATACCACCTGGTAGTTAGACTCTGCACAAGAAAATACACAGCCACTGCACTAGCTAAATCACATGACACAGAAACTCCCCAATGTGAGAGGTGCAGATTAACACAGCTATGGAACAAGTATATATAAACAAAGGGGTGGATCACAGACAAATGACCCAAAAGCAGCCGTTTACTAGTGCACAAGTCTTATACAAATCGCAATTAAATCTCAAGCACAGATATGATTCAATAAAAGATTAACACATTTTTAATGGTACAGTAGTACAAACATAAAAACAGATTGCATAGATTTAGGCGAAATATTCATATATTAAAACGGACCATATACTATGAGTTAAATATCTGCAAGGATTAATGCATCGGATGTCACTCACTACACGCTCATGGACCCACTAACTGGTTAACAAGAACCTCTCCATGGAACATGTACAACTAGTGGCCTCACGGCCAGCACTTCACCTTTTCCAGGGTAAGTATGCTGTCCCTCCCTGGTCTCTGATGATCGGGTCCACATAAGGTATGGAGGGCAGACAGGTCATGTGAAACAGCACCCCCCCA
>WWET01002167.1:234336-249881 GCA_011038615.1 Limnodynastes dumerilii
AAAAGCCCCCCCCCCCCCCCCGCTGGTGCACATGGAAAGGACACGCGTTTCACCAGATGTCGGCTTTTTCAAGGAGCTGTTGACAGGTTTAGTATGAGGGCATCTTTATACCTGAATCATCCAATCAAAAGGCATTGAGACTCAAGCGTAATTGTACCTCCTGTGATCTGTGTTTGAGACAGAAACATAATATCAACAAATATAACAATTTTGCAATGTTTAATAAATTACAATGTTTCCAATAATAAACCATATTTTATGAAGAAACTCTCGGTCCAGTGACTTTTATTACCCGCATTGTAGCAAATTATGGAGGTATAACATGAAGGGAATCTATCCCATTAAGTAAACCCTGGAAGCATTCATTAGAAGACCAGAGCAGTATTACATATAATGCTTGCCAAGATACATGTCAATTACCGTATTTTTCGGACTATAAGACGCACTTTTTTCCCCCAAAAAAGTGGGGGGAAAAGTGTGTGCGTCTTATGGTCCGAATACTCACCTTGGGGTATGAGCAGGTCCGTCGGGGGGATGGGGTGCATCCAGGCACTCATCCCCCCGCTCCCTGACAGTCAGCAGCGTAATGAACGCTGCTGTGAAAGCAATGTAAGGTGCTCTCATCACTCTGATTCATTACCGTTGTTTCTGCTCTGCCTGTCCTGTGTGACTGTCCCGTGTGACAGGCAGAGCAGTGCAGCAGCTCCTCCCCCTGACACTGGAGTGACCTGAGGTCACATCAGCATCAGAGAAGCCCGCAGAGGAGAAGCAGGAGACGGCAGAACGGGGACGACAGTGCAAGTAAGTATTTTTTAAGTATTTTGTATTGTATTTTGTACTGTAGCTGGGTGCTGGACATGATGGGGGCTGATGGGTGCTGGACATGATGGGTGATGCTGGGTGCAGGACATGATGGGGACTGATAGGTGCGGGACATGATGGGGGCTGATAGGTGCTGGACATGATGGGGGCTGGACATGATGGGGTCTGATAGGTGCTGGACATGATGGGTGATGCTGGGTGCTGGACATGAATGGGGATGGTAGGTGCTGGACATGATGAGTGCTGGACATGATGGGGGTTGATGGGTGCTGGACACTATTTGGTTCAAAATATTTTTTTTCCTGTTTTCCTCCTCTAAAAACTAGGTACGTCTTATGGTCAGGTGCATCTTATGGTCCAAAAAATACGGTATTTACTTATGATCAAAACATTTAAAATCAAAGTTAATTAGATTTGCAAAATAATTGTTCAAGCCTTTGAAAAGAGGACTAATGTGGCTTAAATGTATAGTGACACCTTAAATTGTCAAGTACCTATAAAACATCTTATGTAATTTAAAGGTATAATAACCCGTTTGGTGAAAATAATTATGTATTTGACACATCTATCGTTTAAAAGTGTCCAAATAAATCAACATGTGCCCATTACTATATTTATTAGATGAAAAAACATCATATGGGGCCTATATGAGTTATTTTGTTATTAATCCATATCTGAGGACGAGCCATCCCATTATATTAAAAGATTCCTAAAAGGAAATTATATATCACACATGAGTATCATGTATATGTTATCAAGGGACTTATTGATGTAATAAAAGATGCCCCATATACACAAAATTAAGAAGAAATCACCAAATTTAAAAATATAGATAAGAAAAAAGAAAAAGATATCAAAATATCATCAGAGATTAGATACTCTTACCAGATAATCAATATGGAGGGAATAAGGTTTTATACTTGATATATTACGGACACAATATCATCCTCTGAGATGATAAAAGTAAAATATGTCACTAACTAAGCATATTGAGGGCTAATATAGTGTGGTCAAAACGTATTAAATTAATTCACACAAAGGTCATCATATATCCTATTGTATGAAAAAAGTACAGATAGTGGACACTGCATGTAGGAGAAAGCCTAAAAAAGTTCAGTATATCATAAAATCTCTGTGAGAAACACATTTCACAAAAGCAGATAAGTTAATTGTTGTAGTCATGGTACTCAAAATTGTTATAATCATATATACTGCATATATTAGCATCTATGGGATAAAGACAAATATCATGTAGCCTTAAGCAACTTAATGTGAATGTAAGAAGGGTGAAAATTCATTGCTTCATTTAAGCCAGAAGGAGAAGAAGTATTAAGCATGAAGATCCATTTGACCTCTCGTTGAAGTAACGTCAATATTACCTCCTCGGATATTGGGGTTAACTCTCTCCAGTGTGTGGGCTCTCAGGCCTGATGGATTTGAATTATGTTTCAACAAAAAAAGTCCTGCTATTGGAGAAAATATTTTAAAATTGTCCTAGTCACGTTGACTATTTTGGATAGAACCGACATGTTCTAATAAACATATCTTAAATCTCCGGGTGGTCTTCCCAATGTATCGTAATTGGCAGGGACAAGTCAAGACATAAATTACATGGGTAGAATTGCAATTTAAAAAGTCATGGATGGTATGTACTGTATTAAATCTATCATGGAAGGTCAAAGTTTTCACCATATGTGGACATGCTTTACAAGCATTGCAGGGGTATGAGTTAGACTCTGCACCCTGGTGTACTGTTCTCATTACAAAAGTGGGCATTTTCCAGTATTAATGATCTGAATATAATCCAAATCCCTTTGTAAATCTGTAACCAGTCTAATATTAGGAGACTCCTATACTATTTTATCATTCATACTAATGTAAATAGGCACACACTCACATGCTGTACTTATTGGTATGAATGGGATGCAATAATGTGTATTGTAAGGCGGTCTGTATTTGATGGAGGCTTCACTAGGGTGCAGTGTGTAATGGATGGAGGTCATTAGGGAGCAGTTATTGAACAACGTCTTTAGGGAACAGTCTGTATTTTATAACAGTCACTAAGATGCAGTATATATTGCATTGAGGTCACTAGGGTGCAGTGTGTAATGTATGATGTTCACTAGAGATATTATTATTAGCCTGAAATTAATTTATAATTATGCTAAGTCAACAATGGTCATATATTAACCACCTTTGGCCTGATCCAGAACAACGCTTCGAAGCGAATTTACGCGTGGCTGAGACGTAAAATCGCAGCATGCGCACCATAGAAAATACGTACATTAACGTAGCGTAATTGTGAACGTATGGGCCATTCACGTATGTGTCACCTAAATACTTACGTGTGGGCTTGCCAATTTTACGTTACTCGAAAATACGTGTGAAATACGTGAAGTAGGCGGGGGGTGGTATTTAAAGTGTGCAGTATGGCCGTGCTTAGCTGCGTAAATTCGTTCAGCCCATACGTACGTGTGCCTATGACAGCGGTTACGCTGGAAAAAGTTAAGGTAGGGTTTGGGAAGCGTATCTTGACAAAATACGTCCGTGCAAGGGGTGTGCCGAGGGGAGTGTAGCGAATTTACGCGCACGAAAATACGCTCCGCGAATAAACGTACGGCACACGTAGTTCTGGATCTACCCCCTTGTTTCAATAGTGTTACTTGTGGAGTTATATGTAATGGGGGGAGAGTGGTGTAACTATGAATGTGTTATATGGAATGTAGGGAGTTAAATGTCTGGGGGTAAAATATGTAATATGGGAGAGTGAAGTGTAAGCATATCTACATTTTTGGTATGAGAAAAAGCCTCTTTTAAAGGAATAGTTTCTTCCATGTTACACCATAATGAGATGGGGAAGAGGCATAATTTTTCTCTCTCGCACTGGGCATCAAATTAAATAGTTTAGGCCCTGCCTACTAGCATGATTTGGAGTCTCTCTCTCTCTCCCTCTCTCTCCCCCCTTATTGCTTTAAGGACATACTGATGACATATTTGCCCATTGTGCTTGCAGGGTTAAGTGTTTACAAGCAGTGGGATATATTCTGTGTCTCTGGAATACAATGAACCTGGAATTTACTTTAACAGGAAGAGGAATGTATAATCTCTGTTGTTTATTTTTTCACACAGGGTGGGTTGTTTTGTTTTGTTACTAAGGTGAGAGTGAAGTTAAGATTAAAAGCCTTGCAAAGCTTTTGCTACTTCTTTTTCTTGTAGATATTAACACATGTATTCATTCTTTGAATCAAGGGTGTGTACACAGTGCATTTTGTGTCTCTGTAAATAAATCTTTTCTGTAGTATGACTAATCCTAACATTATTTATTAGAAGTTAAGTGGCCAGCATTGCCAATTTAGGAAGGGGAATTAGCTCCCAGGTAATAGTCAGTTCCAGTGTAAAATCCATTTATCACATAGGGCACGACTCTACTTGGAATTTGGGATCATTTATGCCTACACATTTATGCCTTTGGGATCATTTATGCCTAAAAGACTAAAAAATGTATGTACATGGATGTAGCATGGATTCCTGTATTATATGTGGTTCATTTAATTATAAGCCTCTCCACTGATCCCTAATTCAATTACAGTGGACAGAGCAGAGGGGGTGGAGTCAGAATGAAGTATACATGGCGTATTTCAGACTATTCTGAATTTGCATGTCCAGAAAAGATGTGCATGCATTAATCATAGGCATAAGGCGTCTAGACATACGTCACAAGAACTAAAGGGACAGTTTATGCATTGGAAGTAAAGTATGTGTGTATTTATTGACGAAATCCAGACCTGATCCAGTGCTGGATCCCAGCTATATCCTAACTACCACAAAGACAAGTGAAAGCCACGCCCCTCGCTCATACAGTAGTTAGCCCAGCTCAAAGTTACCCTAAAATTTCTACACTATTCCCATGCAAAATGGGGGCAGTGCGAAAATGTGGATTATACAGAGTGGAAACACGTTTACTTCCTGATCTGTACCGCCCTGCTATCAGATTTAGTCCTCTGGATCCCAAATTCCATCCTGGTACTGCAGCACCCACACATATATTGCAGTCCCAAAGAGGGGTGTTTTCCGTTCATTGTGATCAGTAAATGTCCCCTTAGCGTATATTATTATCCGACTTATACTTATTTATGCAATTTATGCAGATGATGAATAAAACACAAAAACAGAGGAACAATCTTTCTGTTATGGCATATATCTTCTATCCTAAATAAAGCATTACAGCTATATACAGTGGAACATGTTTTACTGCGTTTCTTGTACGGCTGCATAATTCATTACAGAAAAGTTCAGCATTTTTGCATCTATTAAGTTGACTGGAAGTTACATTATTGCTATCACAATTGGCACAATTAAAAACAAATGTTGTCCACATTAGGATCAATAAGCAGAAACGGCTTTAAATAATATTGCAAAACCATAAACATTATAATGATATAAAACATATTGAGAGTTTGTAATGGGGGGGGGGCAAAAGATATTAACATCAAAACGAGAGGGTGCCCACCTTCAGGGTAAAAGAATGGCTCCTTATGGTTGGATATATGATATATTTCACTATACACACTTGCAGAATAAATAAAATGGCATCTCATGAAGCTTGATATTTAGCAGAAAAAGAAGCTGACTGGGTACACTTGAATTTGGAAACTATAGCATCTAGCCGAAGCCGGGCCATATTTACAGATCCGTTTTCACGTTGCGTGCGTATTTTTAGGTACGCTATAACTGCACATGCATAGTCACTTTATTTACGTAAGTTACGTAGAATATATGCACATAAGTGCTTTAGGCACAGACATTTGAATCACACTTGGGGACATAAGTACAGAGAGGCGGGGTTGAAATACATACCTGAAAAGTTAGGTGAAAGAGGGGGCGGGGCATTTAAATGAGTCCTTGAGGGCGCGGTTACATAGAATCGCACATACGGCATACATATACGCATGTAAGTACACGCGTAAAGTTAGTGGTGGTCTATGGAGGCGTATGTCTACGATTGCACGGCCGTGAGAGGGGAGTGTCAGAGGTGTTGGTGGGTGTTGGCTTGCTACGTGCCTGCATATAATTGCGTACTTTTGAACAAACCGCAGTGCCAGAAGATTTACAATTGTGGGTCACCGCGCAGTCCTAAAGTCCGTACATGTAAGGAGAGACCACTACACTTGCACGTAATGACTTCCATACCCTGGACCCTACTTTAAATGTTATACACAAGCCCCACTGTAAATGGGGCAAGTGGATAATGAAGGATCATACGTATGGCCTTAGTGTACAATTAGCACACCTTTATGCCCACCATGTGCACAAGCTCTATGCATGTCATTCTGTCCTACCATCAGAGAGACTTCCAGTACAGAAGCCTGGATCAAGAGGATCCAGATTCATGCTGGAAACCTTAACCACACCATTGCACAGTGCCAGCATGATACACAGGCGTATCTATAATGGGTTCAGGGTGTGCAGTGCAGAACAGGGGGCACTGTGGCATTCATCCTGCACCCAGGGTTGGCAGGGGAAGGGGGGCCATTTCTTCCCTCTAAGATCTTCCGGAGGGAAGAAATAGATGCCGAATGAGCCCCCCTTCCCCTGCGGTGGGACTGCCCCCATTCGTGGGTTGAAAAAAGGAGTGGGGCTTACGTTGCCATTATGCTCCACCCCTTTTGAGGTCCGCGAATCGGGACAGTCCTGTCTCAGGTAAGGGGGGGGAGGTATGTACAAATCCATTCACTTCTTAACACGCCCCTGGCATGATGGATCTACTAAATGTTATTACATTTACATTGACAGTAATAATATAAATAAACTGGTAAAGTTAACACTTATCTTGGTTCTAAAGGCATTCTCAAAACTTTATATTGTTGTTTTGTATTGGACGTAATTGTGAATTATGAAAAAGGAATGAAAATGATTTAAAGAATCTGCTTCCATGAGTAAATGTACATTCCCGATGTGGAATTTCTGTGGGAGGTTGAAAATGACCTCTCTGGCAGTGCAGAGATAAATGTTTAGGTAACAAGCAGTTGTATTCTGAAAAGCCTCAGCTTGATACCGTCATAAGCCTTTAATCTTCATGGTAAGCAATCCAATGTAAAGAGCCAGGGATCTGCTATTTGTGTTCTGCTGCATCCATGATATCTTCAAATGCATTACCATCTCTCAAATATGTACCACTGGACAGTTTGGAGCTAATTGAAGAAACAATAAGCATGTGTACTTGACAGCCTTTATTTTACAGACTTCTCTCTAGACGGGAGTATTTCAATTTAAAATATTATATGGTTTTATGTCTCCATCTGGAATAGTAAAGTTGAAACCATTTGCCTGTAGGGAGAATTCTTTGTTGCAGACTCAGCTCTATACAATGATGTCTAAAATACATTGTTTTAAGAGGGTTTAATTAATCAAGTCTGTAACTGTGATAAGAGACTTGTGGTCTGACAACTTCATCCAAAAAAGCCTTGTAGAAGAGTTTCTCTATAATCTTTACGGGGAAAATAATGGAATTCCGTCTGCAATCTGAGTTACTTACATCATGTTTAAAATGGAAATTATTTAGTCCACAGTTTAGTGTTTTGTAGGATACAGAGATGCTAGAAAGATCCAAGAGTTTTATAGACTCTAAATAAAATAAAGGTGGTCATACATAACACAATAACCTCTTAGATATTTTTTTTGAGAATTTAAATGAAGATATTAATATAAATTTTCTTGCCAACTAGTCTGAGTTGAGACCTTTTTTAGAATGAATAAGCAGAAGCATTATAATCCTGCAAAAAAGGAAAGGTGGAGACGTTGCCCATAGCAACCAATCAGATTCTAGATTCTTTCCTATTACATATTAGAGGATGTCAGCTAGAATCTGACTGGTTGCTATAGGCAATATCTCAATGTTTCCTTTTTTCCGCAGTTTAGTAAATCTAGCCTCAGGTGCTCTTGATAAAGACTCTTTTGTCTATGAGGTTGGAAACCCTTGTTTAAATTGTTTTATTTATTGTGCAGTCATCAAAGCTTAGAGCACAGTGGGTTCCCGCTCTTTTGACCTTAAAAAAGTACTCAATCACTGCAGATAATACATTACTCATCAAAATGAGATGCACGGTTCATTTTTATTGTTAATCAATGTTGTTTTTATCCTTAACAAACTGAATATCTTCCTGATTACATGAAACAATTATTTGTAATACCAAACTATTATATCCAGTACAAAATAAAGAAGCCACAATATTCATTACAAAATGTTATGGTACCATGCTAAGGCATTTAAGCTACATTCAATATAATGTACACACAGATGTTGGAGCAAATATAGTTCTATATAGTCCTAAGGATTTTCCCTTGTTAGAATACTTTACTAAATCTGCATCTGGCAATTGACATGGCATTGAAGATGAAAGTGCTTTCAGTCTGTGCTTTGTATGATGTCATTGTGTTGTAAGGCCGCACTTAGCTGATGGGGAGGAAGAACCAAGGTTTGTGAGATAGATCAAAATAAAAATTAAGATGAATAAATATTAAACACATTAATCACATTAAGTTGGCACTTTCTAGGGGACGGCCATGCACAATGGCAGGATGACACAAGGGGGGAACCTGTACCAAGCCTTGACCTTCCGAAGGGCCATTGCAGGAAGGACTCCTGGTTTTAAGCTCATGGAGCCTCTCTGAACTGCTTTCCAGAACAGAAATTCTCATAACAATATGACAAGAGAAGATGGGGGGAATCAACCATTACTATTGTGACTTGGGTTATCGGATACCTAAATCAAGACCTGTAAATATGCCACTGTTTAGCAACAAGAGTGAGGTGCTTTCTTGACAGAGTAGTTACTGAATAACTCACTGACACAGTCTACATAATATGTAATAGGGACAGTGATGTCATAGCTGTCTGGATGTTTATCTTCATGAGTCTTCACTCACACCTGTTTTTTATTTAGTGTCATATATTCCATAAGTCCAGAGGATGTGGGTGATTCACCATCTGTTTGTAAGGGAGTATTTAGATAATGGCAGGTTATACTAATACTACCAAGCAATATATTTTTGTCTTCATGAAATTGGTACTACTTCTGCTACTATTATGGGTGCAATAAAATAAATTTCACATATAAGTAAAATATGGTGATAACAGTGTAGTTGAATACAAAGTAGAAAGTGTAAAAGCAGGGGCAGAGTGGGTAGGTGGGGAGAGGAGGAGAAAGGTGGTGGGCAAGGCCGGTGCTAGGGTGTTCGGCGCCCCCCTGCAAACTTAAATTGTGTGCCCTTCTGTTTAACAATTGGACACCAGTGACAATCCTAGATTATAATAAGCGTCATCATACAACACAATTGTAACCACAATAAAACAACGCAAATCATAGTCACCACTATACAATAGTGTCCTAGTCTCCGCTATACATAGACATATATCACCCATCGTGTCTCTCCAGCACCCAGTATCCTCATCATGTGTATCCAGCACCCAGCATCCCCTATCATGTGAATACAGCACCTAATATCCCCCATCATAGCATCCAGTATCCCCCATCATGTCTCTCCAGCACCCAGTATCCTCATCATGTCTCTCCAGCACCCAGTATCCTCATCATGGACCGTATTCAGAATTAAGAGTGTTTTCCATGCGTTCGTAATAGATCCGTACGTTCATACAAAATAAGTACGTTTTGCAAAATGAATACATTTCGGAACACTTCTGTGTTGTGAAAGCAGCCTTATCATTAGCGTGTGTATATGTGACGGAAGTTAAACGTTCGCATATATAACCGCACGTTTTCTGCATTACCTCGCCTATTTTTTGCTATTTACATTCCGATTGACGTCTACTAATTAATAATCCGTCCGATCTTTTATGTTCGTACGGATTTTTTGACGTGCGGAAATTACTTACGCATCATTCCAATTACGCTTCGTATTTCCATGCTCTGCACATGAGCCCTGAATAGAAATCACTCCACTTACGCATTTTGCGTGCGTAAGTTACCAGACGTTCTTAATTCTGAATCTGGTCCCATGTGTATCCAGCACCCAGCATCCGCCATCATGTGTATCCAGCACCCAGTGTCCCCCATCATGTCTCTCCAGCACCTATTCCCCATCATGTGTATCCAGCACCCAGCATCCACCATAATGTGTACTCAGCACCCAGTATTCCCATCATGTGTATCCAGTACCCAGTACCCTTATCATGTCTCTCCAGCACCCAGTATCCTCATCATGTGTATCCAGCACCCAGCATCCCCCATCATGTGTATCCAGGACCCAGTATCCCCATTATGTGTATCCAGCACCCGGCATCCCCCATCATGTGTATCCAGCACCCAATATCTCCATCATGTGTCTCCACCTCCCAGTATCCCCATCATGTCTCTTCAACAGACAGTATCCCCATAATGTCTTTCCAGCACCCCCATAATTTCTCTCCACCACACAGTATCCCTATCTTGTCTCTCCAACACACAGTGTCCCCATAATGTCTTTCCAGCACCCCCATAATGTCTCTCCACCACACAGTATCCCCATCATGTCTGTCCAGCACCCCCATAATGTCTCACGACCACACAGTATCCCCATCATGTCTGTCCAGCATACCCATAATGTCTCTCCACCTCCCAGTATTCCCATCATGTCTCTCCAATACACAGTATCCCCATAATGTCTTTCCAGCACCCCCATAATGTCTCCACCACATAGTATCCCCATCATATCTGTCCAGCACCCCCATAATATCTCTACACCACACAGTATCCCCATCATGTCTGTCCAGCACCCCCATAATGTCTCTCCACCACACAGTATCCCTATAATGTCTGTCCAGCACCCCCATCATGTCTCTCTAGCGCACATTCCTAATTTATGTCCTGTCCAATTACTTACCTTTGAAGTCTTCTTTCTTCCGGCTGCTGTCTCTCCTCCGTGGTGAGATCTGTGACGCTGACGTCACAGGTCACTCCAGCGTCATCAATGAGGGGGAGGCGCTGCTGCACTCTGCATCTGCCTGTCACACAGAAGTGAATGGACGCCGCTGTTAGAATCTGTAAGGCGCTCTCATCAGAGTGATGAGAGCACCTTACATTGCATTACAGCGGCATCCATGTCATTGCTGAGGTGCAGGGAGCCTACCGCTGAGCTGCGATGAGCACCTATCCAGCATGGCGCCTGGATGCACTGCATCCTCCCGCTTATAAATTCTGATTTCTGAAATAGGGAAATCCAAAAGTTCCTTTTCGGATGTCCCTATTTCAAATACCGCCCACTTTATCAGTTTTTTTTTCAGAATGGGTGAGTATGCCGATCAGCATACTTCACCCATTCTGATTCGGAATCACCGCAGTCACCGCCGCTACCACAGGGAAAGGTGAGTAACCTCTCTTGGGTGCGGGGAAGGGAGTGTTAGGGTCAGGCTGTGTGAGAGGGAGGGTTAAGGTCAGGATGCAGGAGATGGAGGGTTAGGGTCAGGCTGCGGGAGATGGTGGGTTAGGGTCAGGCTGCAGGGGGAGTGTTAGGGTCAGGCTGCCTCATCAAGGCATATGCAATCAAAATCCCAGCCAGTTCGAAACTGGCTGGGAGGAAATGGCTGTATCGAAATAGGGCCTTCCTAAGCGGGGACCCACACCCCTCTGGAATGATGGGATAGATAAACCCAGAGCACAGGTGTAGGACAACCAGCACATAACAAGATTAATCCCAGAGAGAGTGTTTAACAACAGCCTCTAGGGGCAGGTAATAGAACTGTCCACAATAGGAATAACTGGCATAACTGTCCAGGTCTGACCCTAGAGGCAAAACAAGGTACCACAGCCCAGGATGTAACAGATTGAGGGCATTTTGGGGGAAGAGAAGATTATAATTTCAGTTTAATCCACAATGAGTTTAAGGAAACACTAGGACATCCATGAGGTGATGTGCATGAGGCAGTCAGGACAGGAGATAAGGAGAGAGGTCAGGGGAGGAGAGTATGCCTGGATATCCATACCTGCACATGCGCACTGACAGAAAATCAGCTGAATTATGCAAGCAGGTTGCAGAATTCAACGGAAGTTCTTAACTATGAATCTGGTCCAGTGACCTTTTCTCTAGTGTGTAAATTAGTCAGGGTTCATAATATGATGTGAGCACTGTATTGTTAGTGAGAAAAAGGCTATAGACTGTAAGTTAGATAGTAGATTAATCGAAGTGCTTCAGTAGGCAAGGATCTTGACAAATGTAAAAATATTAGCCATTATTTCACTGTTATAAAAAGAAAATGTGAGAGAGGAAGCTGTAAAAAAAATGCAATAGATCTGTCTCTGAGTATCTAGATACAAGACATGACTCATTTTATTTAGGTTTAGCATTATATTACACAATATTACATACTGTCACTAAGAAGAGTCTCGCCCACAGTGTTTCTGTTTACATTGTTCCTTGTATTTTAGTTCTGTCAAAATACAAGGGAATAATCCAATAAGTAGACAGTATACACAACATTGCCATTAGTTTCCTCAAGTTTCACCGGTGTTTCTAGAAAATGTAGTCAATAGAATTATTTAAATATACTTAATATGGATAGAAATGTAAATCTGGCATGCATTAACCTAACGACAAATCAGCCATTATATAATTCAGTGTCTGGGATGTTCTTTCATTGTGACAATTCTGGCCAATGTAGGGTTATAATTTAGGATTATTTACCTGTTTTTTTTCTTCTTGAACTAAATACATCTCCCCTTGAAAGCCAGAAAATCAGAACTGGCTTTGATGTATGCCAGGCCTGGCTCTCCAGATGTTGTGAAACTACGAGTCCCAGCATGCTTTATCATGTATGGGCTATGCCTAAGCAGTTAGAGCATGCTGGGACTCGTACTTTTGCAACACCTTGGAGAGCCACAGGTTGGCCAGGCTTGATGTATGCCATACAGCAGGGAAAATCAGATTTTGCTTTGTATTTTGGCCTACCATGTCTTTTATTCTTTAATTAAGTTGCCACGACGTGTAGATCACACTGTTTGTTAGATCAGGAATTTATGGAAATTAATAAACTTACAAAAGTGGTGGTGAGGAAGATGATTCTGTGCATGTGTTAATTATGTATGTATATCTATATATTTAGTGCTTAGTTTCACCCCCTGACCTAATTCCTTTCACCTAACAAAATGAGGGTGATCTGCCAGCACGATGCAGAGCCGTAACAAGAAATTTTAGCGCCAGGGGCAAAAAGGAAAAATTGTGCCACCGACCTTGAATTCCAAATCAATTTAACATTAAATATTAACTTGCTGGTGCCCCCTTAAGCTTTGTGCCCTGGGCTGCTGCCCCTATTGCACACCCCTAGTTACGGCCCTGGTATGGTGTATCTATTTTAGACACATCGGTTTCCAACAAGGGAGCAGTGACAGCAGTCTGTTTATGACTCTCTGCACCTAGCGATAAGTGAATATCATAATGCTGTCCTGCTGACAGGTGAGATTTTCCCCTAACCCCAACCCTAATCCTCACCCTAACCCCCCCCTTCTATTACCCTAACGTCTCCCACAGCCTAACCCTAACATTCCCCTTTGATTAGCCATTCAGCTGGTGGCTGTATCATGTTCAAAAAAGGGCCAGCCAGACTGGCAACTGCATCCCGGAAAACACCAAGTTGCAGGTGGCCATAACAGCGAAAGGAAGAAAAGAATTCTACAAATCTTTCTATCAATAGGAGATGGGTGAGCGTGGTGCCAGTATGGTGGCTCAGTGAGTAGCACTTGTGGCTCACAGTGCTGATGTCATAAGTTTGATTCCCGGTCCGGGTCCAGGCCTTATCTGTATGGAGCTTGCATGTTCTCCACGTGTCTGAGTGGGTTTCTTCCAGGTGCACTGGTTTCCAGGGGAGTATGTGACAAGCGATGGAGAAGCTGCAGTAATAAAAAGACATCATTGGATGGGAAACCTCTATTCTGAAATGCTTCCAGCACTTAACACATTTCAAGAAAAGGGCATTCACCGAAATAACATTTACTCAGCAAAGATGCTGTTTACTTGTTCTTTCCTATAGAATTCTCTTTAGTATCTCTTCCTTTGTTTTATACTAATAAAACAGAAATGATGACTGTATGTTGTCAAGTTATAAAGATTATGGGTCTGATCCAGACCTAAGCCTGCTTGCAGTGTTACGCTCGGCTTAGTCATAAAAACGCTGTTTTCCATCTTCTGCGCATGTGCCCGGCAGATGTTACGACCAGAAAATCTGAACGTACTTACAAAGATAAGGACCACAGCGTAACTACGAACAAAGAGGCATGCCAGCTATATGACACCCATAATTACGCTTCGGAGGTGGAGCGAGGCATGTAAATCGTACAGTATGGGCGTGCTAAGCGTTGTAACTACGCATGCAGACTACGGACACCCGCGCTTACACTCAGAAAAGTTAGGGTAGGGTTTGGTCGGCGTGAGACAGCATAAATACAGACGACTGAAGGTAGTGCCTAGGGGAGTGCTTCGTAGGTACGCTGGCGTAAATATGCTACGCACAAGGGCGTATTAGTAGCGTAGGTTTGGATCAGACCCTATGTCAGTTATTCCTATCATAGGACTGAATCCAAGTCATTTGCGTATGCCCATTGTCTCAGGCCAGATGTTCCTCAAGTGTACCTTCAGACGTACGTAACTAAGTTACGTACATCGGAAGGTACAATGAAGGGGCCGACCCTTCAGATACGTATCTCCGCTATACAGGTGAGAATAAGGCATTTAAATGAAGAGGGGGGGGCGGGGAAGCACCATAACAACGTTATCTGCCTCCGTACAGTAGCCTCCTAGACACATAAACTGTCAAGGTTTACTACCGTTAAAGGGGAGTGTCGGGGGTGTGCACTCCCCTCTACAATGCATAATTACTGGCCCCCACACACACATAAAGCGTGCGGGGGTCTGGATCTAGCCCATAATACCTCTGTACATTATTACTATGTAAATACAATTTGCTCAATAAAAAAATAATAAAAATATAAAGAAATATTTATTCGCTATGTTGAATATGAAAAAGCATATTAGCTCCTTTCCTATATCTTCCTTTAAAAAGTGTAAACGTCAGTTATCAGCAACAGCAGGTGTTCACGCATTACTAACAGCTCTCACAGGTCACCATTGACAGTAAGGTTATTTATGGCAAATCCCAAATTTATAATCTCCCCGCACCTCCAGGCAATAAGCCCTCCTGTGTGACAAGAAGACTGCAGCAAAAGTTATTTCCTGACTAAGAAAATCCTTTTACTGCACACCAGGGAAACTAACTCCCCGGGATGCATACTTATTCCATGCAGAGTCCCTGCAAGCACTGACTATTGAATCCGGAAGGCTGAATACCTGGACAATAAGAATTCCACTAATGCCAGGAATTAGCAGGCTTGTGTGATTACAACCATGACTGGAGCAGACACCTGGACTGGGGGTGACTACCTCTTGCTGGAGCCACAGAAATCACAAAAATTATTGTAAAGAATAGACCTAAAGAACACAGCACAAAAAGGGAATTAGTGCATTTATCTCACACAAGGCTTTTATTTAGCTTGACGTCATTTTTTCTTTAGTGTTATTATTTAATATGCAGTTTGCATTTACAGGTGTGTGTGTGTGTGTGTGTGTGTGTGTGTGTGTGTGTGTTTACTGTTACTATAGGATCCATATATATCCAATAATTTCAAATTGACTGGCCAGTACACCTACTGATTGCATTTTTGCATTTGCCTGCATATAAG
>WWET01002167.1:251021-281173 GCA_011038615.1 Limnodynastes dumerilii
AGACGATAGATAGATAGATAGATAGATAGATAGATAGATAGATAGATAGATAGATAGATAGATGGTAAATTGTTGTTTGTGCACACAGGGAGGTAGATCCAGAACTACGTTTGCCGTACGTTTACTCGCGTAGCGTATTTTCAAGATCCGCTTTTCAAACCCTACCTTAACCCGCCTACATAACGTATTTCAGACGTATTTTGGACTCACGTAAAATTGGCACGCCCACACGTAAGTATTTACGTGACGCATAAGTGAATGGCCCATACATTCACAATTACGCTACATTACTGAGCGTATTTTCTATGGTGCGCATGCGCAGTACTTACTAAAAGGTAAATTCGCGTGAATTCGCTCACAAGCGTTGTTCTGGATCTGGGCCAGGGTTCTGAAAGGAGAGCAATACATCCTAATATTGTGTACAAGGTCTATACTATTCATGTACTGCTTGTGTGTTTTGGTTAGACAGGTAACCATTTGTGAAATATTTCCCATATGGTTATTGAAGTGAGATACTTGTAGTTTAGAGAAAGGGAATGATGTCAGCCAGTATTAGGAAGGAAGCACTAGAAAGCTTTCCTCATAATAACAGGGTGGGAAACGGACACAGCTGTAATCAAGGTAAGGAAACAAAACAGCATTTTGTGCTATGGTTAATGTGTGCACAATAGGTCAGCTTTCTGCTTTCAATGTAATTGTTGACTGTCTTATGCTAGTAAAAATAATCCACAGCAAGGTCAAGAGGGACAGTCATGATATTCATCCCTGAAATTAAGAAGAGTTTCTGGTAATTGAAATAATGGACAAAAATCCTTCCATGCGCTCAGAGGAAGAACAGCAATGGAGTGGGAAAACCATAAAAGTGGAAAGGATATTTATATATGATGGCGGAACATTCACCTCTCCTCTACTCATATATGTGCAGACACCAGACCTAAACCTGATCTCCGAACGCATTCCGTACGTGCAGAGGTCTGTAAGTCCGCACATATGGAATGCGTTCAGGGATCACGTGTGGAACCTAACCTTAAAATCTTGGCACGGATGCAGATCCATTATTTCCATTCCTTCCTTCTGACACCCACTTACCTTAATCTGCGGATGAGACATGTGGGTTTCACGTGACTCCCCCTTTACCTGCACACAAAGCCTATCGTATGTACATGAAAGGAGTTCCATTGCAGTACATCTGATTTGCACTTGCCAGAAACAGAGGCAAACACAGGATTTTGAAAGGGGGTTTCCAACACGTGTAATACATGCGGGGTATATTGGGGGTTTGGACATGGCACACTATATAAAGTACATGTGGCGATAGATAAGGTGTCCAGTTATGGCACCTACTATAATATATGGGGTATATATTAGGATTTGGGAATGGCACACTATATACAATATATAGTATGCCATTCTTAGACCCCCTATTACATCCTATTTATATTATTCTATGTGCCATACCCAGACCCATAATGTATCCCCTTAAATTAAAATATGTGCCAATCCCAGACCATAATATATCCCCTTATATTAAAGCATGTGCCAATCCCAGGCCCATAATACCTCCCCGTATGTGCCAAATTCAGACCTCTGATATATTGTATAGTATAAAGGGATTACTGTATAGTAAAAGGGAATTCCTCCTCTGTGAGGTTCCCTCTTCAATGTTGGAAGTGAAGCCATGCCCTCTTTAAGCCAGCAATGTGAAGCCACGCCCTGTTACAGGCTTTTCATGTTTTCTGCGCCACAAAGAAAGTCAGCCAACCACCGAAAGCAGTTTGCGGAAGTCGGGGGACCTTCTTGAATCTTGATCTGGCCCATACACATTTGATATGGTTATTTGTTTAAAATTATCTCCAAAACGGAGGACAGTCTCTCTGTGCCTAGGGTGACATGATCGCACTCTTGCCTGTCAAAGTCCCGGGAAAACAGCTGAAGGCAGCGTTGGAAACAAAGGTCGGGGCCCTTTCTCAAAGCGATGTGATTTCTCATCGCTTTGACAAAGGGCCTGCCCAAAACGCGTCAGCTCCGCAGATGGAGGATTTCCACTCTTACCTGGACTGAGCACAATCGACATCTTTGTTTCCAACGCCGCCTTCAGCTGTTTTCCCGGGACTTTTGACAGACGAGAGTGCGATCGCGTCACCCTTTGGAGCAAATTTTATTCTCAGTTTATATTGAACCCTACTGTTTTTATTCATCAGTGTGTTTAATAAATAGTTTTTGTTTATTATCTCTCCAGATGGTTATGCTACCTATATTTGGGGAGTGATTGCCTTGTTTTGAATTAAGCCACGGTTGGATTATTCCTTCTTGGGCTTCAAAACACTGACTATTTAAAGATACCCTGTGCAGATCTATTCTTTATATTTATTTTCCTGTTTTTTAGAGTGTATTTTGAATATTTACATATATTTACAATTTTATTTATGCTCTATTTCTATTCATTTGGTTTAGTTAGATCTAGTTTTAATTATCCACCTATTAAGCGTTCCCAAGGTGCATAGACCCTATTTTTTTTCCACATATACTAAAAAATTTCAGTTACAATCTGATTGGCTGTAAAAAAAACTGAAATAAAAAAAACACAACAAGGTCTGTACATTATAATATTGATTGGATATTAAATAATAGTCTCATAGACAAAAGAGAAATAAAAAAAGTTATATCCCCAAAAAACTGTAGCCTAGGTTAATTGCCCAATAAAACCCAAAAGGATGAACTGCAGAAAATAGTTGAATTGATTTATTTGTAGATAACATGTATCCAATGCATGTTTGGGATATTCAGATGACTAATGGAATGAAGTTGTTTATAAAACGATTGCAAACTTTTGTGGGATAAATAAAATATGCTGAAAGTAAAAGCTAATGCTGGCAAATAAACAGCTTTAGACAGCAGCAGATTGAATACAGCAATTGTACTTGCAGATGAGATGAAAGCTTTGAATAATGGCAATTAGATGTCACAATTGAAGCACATAGGAAAGGCAGCAAATATTTCTGTAAGATGGAAGATGAAGGGCCGTATTCAGAGAACCGTTTCCATAACAGTACGCAATTATACGCACGGCCGGTGCAGGCCACACCCCCCTCACACCCATGGCACTCGCCTTTCTCGGCCGTGCTGTCGGTGACTTTCACCTCCATACACCACTTGTAACTCTCAGTGAGCAGTTACTTGCGTATGTGTGCTCCGTACGTGCGATTCATGTTAGGCGCGCTGACATACCCTCATTTAAATGCCTTCCCCCGCCTTTTTTTATTAAAATTTTCACGTGCGGATTTTTGCGTCGCATATACGTACGTATCTACCCACGTCCGATTCACAAGTCCGTCCGTGAGGCACTTACATGTGTATAAACTATGTAAAGTACGTACAAAAAGTTACTACGCATGCGCAGTTGAAATGTGCCTAAAAATACGCATGGAAATCGCCGTGAAAACGGTTTTCTGAATACGGCCCGAAATCAGTAGTAGCCAACCTGTATATGGACACAGCTTCCAATTAGAGGTAATAAGGGCTGTACTCCAAGGTGATTCGTCAGTGAGTGAGCACTAAATACCCTGCACCGCAAATCACCGCTGGCTGATGATGCACACAGCAGTGAAGACATTGACAGTCCCGCCAGTCCCAAATAACGTGCAGTAAACCATTGTATTCTGTTATGAGCTGTGGCAAGCCCACGAATCACAAAGCCAGTAATATATTTGGAGACCAGCTGATAAACTCAAATCGTACAAACTGAGACATAATCCAGACAGGGGGCTCCATTTATTATCTACATTTTCATATCATAAAGCCTGTTTTCATGTGAAAGCGGGCTTTATCACCTGAAAACGAAGATTTCTTTATTTACAATGCTATCATTGCCATGGGAACCAAGCCTTAACACTAACAATCGCCAGCCCGATCTATTGAATGCGGAATGACTGATCGCTATATTTACAAAGTGTTGTCACAAATTTTAACATTAAAAATTCAAAAATATTTACCTTTTTTATATATTTTATTCATAAATAAATAATTAATCCACTTTTAATTACAAAAAGTAAAAAAAAATGCCAAATAAACAGTTAAAACGTGCCTGTCCGGGCATCACATCTGCCTCGGTGTTCCATGCGCAGTGTTGTTGCCTTTTGGGACATTTAAATTTTAAAGACCCAAAAGGCTTCACTTCAGCTTCAAGCAAGGCCCAAACGATGTCGCCCTGCAGATCATTGCGGGCCCTCGCCAGAGGGATAAGTATCATGAAATATGGGCCACGGTGTTGCAGCAAGCCTTGCTTACATGATTAGCGCTCAATGTGCTAATCATAGTAAATTAGAGATGTGCAGGCTCGGTTCTCAGAGAACCAAGCCCACACGAACTTAGGGTTCCGAGGTGGGTTCCGAGGTGGGATCCGAGCGTTGCTCGGATCTTCCCTCGCGCCTCAGGTGACATGACGTAAGTCTGGATCAGGCCCAAAGTGACAACCAGGAGTTTTAGTACATAGGGCTAGAAGGAAATTTGTCACCATGTAATTCTCAACTGTAACCAGATTCATAATATATTTGCTTAAATGTGCTCTCCTTGAATACCCATAGACACAGCTCTTGACATAGGGATGTATTTTTAGGATCGGAGTAACTGCGCATGCGTAGTAACTTTATTTACGCTATTAACGTTGAATTTACGCACGGAAGTCAATTAGGTACATACTTGGGGACATACGTGTGAAGGGACGTGGTTGAAATCTGTACAGACAATGTTCCGTAAAAGTGGGGGGGGCATTTAAATGACCATTTGAGGGCGCGAGTAGTTACATACGCACATACGTAAGTATTATACGCACGTAAATGCACACGTAGAGATAAGGGTACCCTATGGAGGCGGAAGTCAACGAAAACTCGTCCGTGTCAGAGGGTATTGGCTTGCAACGTTCGTGCGTATAATTGCGTACCTTTAACTCTGAATACGGCCCATATTCTTTATGGTTTTCAGGCATTAAAGAAAAATGTAAGAGTCATTCCCCTATATTTAGTTGAGTGACACATTATGAGAGCCCACAGAAAAATATTGTGACAACGTTTATTGCTCCTTCAACTCTGTATAAAGCTTTTTCAATATTTTCAATTTGAAAGGTTAAATGGTCGTAGTAAAAGAAATATCTTGTCCGAATAGACCAGAGTAGCTCTTTGCTGTTGTCATATTGTAAGTTTATAGAGTGGCTGTCAACTAATATACCAGTCTTTTGGAGAAGAGTTTATGTTTCCTTCTGTCACAATATATTTAAGTAATCATAGCTCTGTCATTTTACTGCATTATAAGTATTGTAAGCAGAAGCATAACTCTATATATGACACCTCTCCATTTATGTCATTAAAAGAGATTCTGTATGGAATGAGGACTATCTGCCATTTCCAGTAAGATGATGATAATAGCAGCTTTTTGCATAGAAAGGCTTTGTAGGACCACATGAATTATTTAGAATAGAGTTATATTCAGGTCAAAGATTCCTTTACCTGCATTCTAATAGATTCTTCCTAAACACTTTTGGAACATTGCCTGAGAAATATACAGAGGACCGCAAAGATTATACACCATGCAATGCCAACATATTATGATGTGTAAATTGAGGTGTTACATTACTTGTTTACCACAGGCTGAAAGAGCTGGACTTAATAAATTAGCCTTTAGTATGGTCTGGTTGTCTGATGTTTATAACTTTTTTTTCTAACACAGTAAAGTAAATGTAAAAGAAGTGAGAGGTAATTGATGCTATTCTGAATAGCAATAAACAAGGGGCTGTAAACACTTCTTCAATCCATATAAATCATTTACTAGTGACTATATTTACTTAACAACAATGCTTTGGGAATAGCTATATATATAATATAATATATATATATATATATATATATATACGGTATATCTTTTTATAAAGGGTATGTATAATTTAAATGACAATACAGAGGTGAAAGGATGCAGTTATGGTTTTCCAACCAATGTATGTGTGAATAAAAGAACAGATTATTTACACACCATAGGGTTGTAAACAAGGTCTTGTCCTATGCAGTGGGACCAGGAACGCTGAGAGCGGTTAAGTGGGTACTAATTGTCCAGGCCCAGACATGCCGGGGAGCTCAGGTCTGCACTGGTGTCAGTTGCAGGTTTCTTTTAGGGTATTTTTTGTTGCCAACTTTTTTTTTACTTTTATTTTTTTTATTAACTTATTAACTTTTTTTTTTTACTGGTGGAGTTTTTCTGTTACCAGTTGTTTAATTTTGAATACAATCCCATAAGAGTAGGGCACACTGTAGAATGTAGATTCACCAGTGCAAGTAGACCTTATTTGTGTGGATGGGTGAAAATGATTGATTACGGGGTAGTAAAGCTGGGGATTGCTTTGTGGTTAGGAAAAATATCTCAAAGCTTTGGGACATGTTGGGGGTTAGAGTTTTTCCTAATAATTAACAACAAATGATTGATGCCGTTCACATACCAAATAACAACACTGTCAACTTTATGGGATTGAAAAAAGGAGGCAATAGAGTTATTGATTAGAATCTGAAATGAATAGTTTATCTTTTTTTTTTGGGGGGGGGGGGGCAGGGGACAGGTGGCACTGATAGCAGACAGGAGTGTCCAAATCTGCAAACTTCCACCGTCAATAAGGTGCCCCCACAACCTCCTACCCACTCCCTCGGGCACACCTCTGAATAACTGAGGAGGCAGACCAGGATCCTGCCATGGGACAGGTGACCCCAATACCAATGAGAGGGTTTGCCTTGATAAAATACTTCACCCCAGCTTCCCCCTGCATTAAACTATTTGGTGACACCCCTGCCACTACTGCCAAACCCATACTTTATCTGGAAAGAAAAACACTTGTTAATATAAAGTAATACAAGTATTTACAAAGTAAATACAACCTAACACAATGGCAGGGATGGAAAGCATAGACAAAAAAAAGGCAAGATACAGATAAAGTAGCATTATTTATCATCTTTATTGCTGCACCCAATCCCACCCTGACGCACCCAGCAGTGTTTCCCTTCAAATTAGAATATATTAACCCCTGCTGTGCCAATGTAGGTAAGGCCCCAATCGGTCATTTATCTTTCTTTGGGCCCATGTGGCCCTCAGTCCTCATATATATATAGATGCTTTACTAAAAAGTTGTTATTTAGCTTCAGTGGAGCTACATTCTAAGTTCTGTAACACAGACACACACACAAAGACTTGGGTTAATTTAGTCAGAAGTCAAAATATTGTTTGACAGAGGAAAATATATAGTTTATAGATGTGGAGCATGAGAGAATATAATTCCAACTAATACAACTTGATTTATGGTAGAAACAATTAGTGAATTTTGGTATTGAGCTGACATAGTATATACTTCCACAGTGTACAATGCCAAACCTGCCAAATCCAAGGACCACTACTCCATCCTCATCTTTCTTGTTCTTTTGACACTGTTGACCATCCTCTCCTGCTTCAAACCCTCTGCTCTTTTGCTCTCACTGACACTGCTCTCTCCTGGTTTTCCTCCAAACTCTCTGACCGCACCTTCTCTGTTTCCACCCCTAGCTTATCCCCCCCTCCGCTCCCTGTTGGTGTTCCACAGGGCTCTGTCCTTGGCCCGCTCCTTTTCTTCCTCTACACCTCCTCTCTGGGTAACCTTATCAGCACCTTTGTCTTCAACTACCACCTTTATGCTGATAACACCCAAATTTACCTCTACTCTCCTGACCTTAATCCCTCTTTTCTGTCTAAGATTTCCGAGTGCCTTGCATCCTTGCATCCACATGGATGGCCCAACGCTTCCTCAAGATGAACATTGACAAAACGGAAATCATTGTTTTTCCTCTAGGATCTCCTCCCCTTCCCATGACCTTTGGTGACACCTGTCTCCGCCTTCCAAGTTTGCTGCCTAGGTATCATCCTGGATTCCTCGCTCTCCTTCACACCTCACATCTGTGCTCTTGCTCAATCTTGTCACTTCCACTTATGCAACATTGCATGCATCCGACCCTTCCTTATTACCAATGCCACCAAAACCCTGATCCACTCACTTGTCATATCAATCCTTGACGACTGTAACCTCTCCTGTATGTCTGTACTGTATTTTGTTGTATTTTGTATGGTGCTGAGGAGAACTTGTGGCACCTTATTAATAAATAATAATAATACAATAAAGATGGTCTACAGTTTGTGCAAACAAGAATGTATACAGAAGTTGACTTGGTTGTGGGGCTCAGGGTCATTGGGCCTGATCCAGACCTACGCATGAGAGCGGAGCGTATTATCGCTCCAGCGTAAAAACTTTCACTCCCACGACACTCCCCTTACCTTTACCTCCGTACGCCAGCTGAACCCTACCTTAACTTTTCCCGGCGTCGGTACGAATTTTCGTAGCGACGCGCTGATCGTACCGGACTAAGCACACCCATACTGTACAATTTAAATGGCTCCCCCGCCTACATTCTCTAACTCCAGCGTCCGTACTAACTTCGTAATATAAAAACGCCCCGTCGTCGGAAAAAACGCAAAGAATAAGGACGCCTGAATCGCCGCTACGAAAAGGTCTTTGGAACGACTGGAAGTTGTCACTCTACACATGCGCAGTGCGTTTTTTCTGACGACCAGCGTACGATTGCTTGCGAGCGTAGGTCTGGATCAGGTCCATTGGCACTGGTCTCATATGGCTCTACCACGTGTCAGCATGGTTTTGCTATAAATGTTTCTAATAGGCTCCAGGGCCAATTATTTCCACCAAGGCTTAATAAGCTTTAATAATTGCAATCACTTTATACACTAATGCAAATAATGCTTAGTGTCTTAAACAGCTTTTTTCTCCTTTACAGTAACTGTCTTCATCCTAATAAAATGGTAAATGTTCATAATTTAGATAACCTTTTACATTAAAATAAATACAGTTTCCGCTTTATACAGCAAAATATGTAATTAAAGGTCAGTTGACATAAAACAAAACATAAACAAAGATATTTACTGCATTTGCTTATTAAGTCCACAGGTATTCTGTAAGAGCGGAAGAATGGGGGGAAAGCCTAACACACTTAGGCCATTTTTACAGTGTTGTAAAATAATGTAATTAGACTGTGCAGATGTGATCCAGGGTTTGGAAACAAACAAGCCGCAGAAAAGGGCTGATGGATGTCTGTACATTTAAAGAGCTGAGCTAAGTTGATGCAATGTTAACACCGGCAATTTCTTCAACCCCTGAAATCGTGCAAATTATGTGACAGGAGTGGACACAGACATAGCTGAGCATACACACACAAATTCATGCAAAGCCTATTACAGCCAGACTCAGCCCCACATCCACAATGACAGGTAAATGGAGTGGGGCACAATACCAAAACTCTAAACCTAAATATGAAATATAGCTTTAGGTATGGAATAACGCCAACCAAAGGCCTTTGTGTACATGTGTTTACAAACTCATGAACACTGTTTCATGTTAGTTATGTCTTATTACAAGGGTTTTCAACTCTCCCGGAATATCCCGGAGACTTGGGAAGTTCTCCCAGTATCAAAGGAGAGCCAGCAAATCTCCCGCAGTGGAGATTTGGAGTTTCATGCAAACCACGGCTTCAAGTCCTGCCCTCCTTCCTACCAACACTACTATTCCTAGTGTTACTAGAGACTGGGGGAGACTTGATGACATAATTTGTGTCATGAAGCCAATTCCCCATCCCTAGTAATACTATGACAATGCCATTGCTGGTCAGAGGGTGGGGCTTTGGAACACAATTTGCATAAATCGTGTCATCAAGCCCCATCTCTATGCTGTTATCTATCTCCTTCTGGGATCTCTCAGACAGCCCTGGCAACAGAAATCTTGCCCCCCCCCCCCCCCCCCCCCTTATTTTTTTTTCCGCCATCCCTCCTTAATTGTGTCTGCAGCAGTGGATGGCAGGGGTCCCTCTGAGCCTCGGGGCCTGGGACAGCTCTCTCACTTGTCTCCTCCTGTTGCCGGGCCTGCTCCCAGAGGGGAACAATGTAAAGTTGGCAACCCTGCTTATTACACTACAAATAATAACATTTGTGCGTCTATAACCTTAGTCATTGTAAAAGCTTTGAGTAAAGTAGCAACTTAGGACTCCATGCTGACACGATAAGAGTCTGAGAAAAGAAGGTTTATAGGGCCATAAAACTAAGTACATCAAGGCGGAATACCACATTTATTTTGTAATTACTCTCCAGATATAAATATATATATATACTAATTATACTGAACATATTTGATTATTTTTGTTCTTAGGGAAATCATAACCCATTATATGATTTCAAGTATAAATGACACGGAAACGAAACAAAGATTTAAGGGAGTTCATATGCTATACAAGCCCTGCTGTTTTATGCTGAAGCGCATGAATGATTTATATTTTTCTTTCTGATGCTGATGTAATTGCTAGGTAGAAGAAAGAAGTGTTAATTGCTTTCTTTTGTCAGAGCAGTGGAACTATGTACATGCTTTATGTAGTGCTGGCGAGAGACGGAATGCAGGAAGTGAGGTGGTAGATTGCAATGTGCTGTGAACTTTAAGCAATTGTTTTCACAAGGTTTATTGTCCAATAACTTTTATGTGCTGGAGTTTGTTAAGTAAAAATATAGGTGAACATTGTATGTGATACAGCTTCATAAAAGCCCTCAACCTTTCAGCACAGTACATATAATATATTGCTTTTATAATACAACTTTTATAAACGCAGCTACACGGCCATCTAAAATGAGCTTCTGTGTCAGACAATTTATTTGGTATTTGCGTTGGGAATGTTATTTTTCCCGTAGAAAGGAATGGATTTAACGCTTCCTTTTCTGTGCTTAATTAGAGAGTCGATTCATTAATACTTTTTGGTGCTAGAGATAATGGGCCAGATCCTAAGCGTATTTACGCTAGCCGATGACGTAATTTCACGCATTTGTACTGCGTATGCTCGTGGCTGATGTTACACCACGCAACTCCTAACGTACATACCATCAGCGTAAACACGAACGTAGGGGGGGCATCAATACGACACACGTAATTACGCTTTGTAGGCAGGGGGAGGCATTTAAATTGGACAGCATGGGCTGGGTTTGGCCGTCACGTACATAAATGCATTAGGTACGTCGGTACTTACGCTGCGTAAAGTTAAGGTAGGGTTTGGGCAGCGTAAAACGGCCAAAGTACATACGAGCGAGGGGAGTGCCTAGGGGAGTGCATAGTAATTACGCCAGCGTAAATACGCTATGTGTTGTAAAGTAACTAGCCCGTAGGTCTGGATCTACCCCAATGGTACTAATATAAGCAGAGTGTTAATTTGGTGCCAATCAGGGCTGGCACTACCACTACGGGAGATTAGGTAGCTGCTTAGGGCACTGTGTCTGTGAGAGGGAAACATCATGCAGGGGCACAGGTACATTGCAAGACAGAGACTACACAAATCGGTAGCACTGCAGGGAGGAGCTGAGCTGTAGAGGTGACCTCTCCACTCCGCTGTGCCAGCCTTGGGATTTAAAATGGTGGCTTCAAAGGTGCCTTTACCTGCTTTCCCCGAGTTGGGCAACAGCTCTTGCTTTGCTTAGGATGCCACGAGACATTATTAGCCCTGGTGCCAATGTTACATTGTATGCCTCCCAACCATCTCACTTGTTGGATAATCTTGGTTATCCCTTCCCCAGTTGTGGCCTTCACCTGTTCATAGCTATGCAGAGCATTATAACCAAAGGGATGTGAGTTATTATTACTTTTAGAGGGCTAAGCCCCCCTCAAAGTGTAGTTATACCCTTTTCATAAGCATGCCTATAAAAGGGAGGTATGCATTGCCAAATCCCATAGTAAATATGGCTATGTGTATTGCAGTGCTGCTGTTTCCTCCAAGTTCTCTACTCTGTCTTCTACAGACCATGATATAATGGCAGTCCAACCTTACCCACCAGTCCTTCATCCTCTGAAGTTTTGCCACTGGTATTTGTTGACACTATTTAAATAATGTTTATTGGTTATCTATATTATGATGCTAATCCTTTTTACCTCTACATTTTATTTCCTTCCTTCTGATAAATAGAGCACATTACAGTTTTGCTCTAGTCTAATACATCAAACTACTTATCTCCTCCCTAACATATACATCACTTCTGTACAGTTCTTCCACAAGTATATACATATGTTGAGTGTATTCACACTCTCAACAATGTTTCTGCCCTTTCTGAGTTTATAGATTTGCGGAATGGATTAATTCTAGCAATGTCTTCTCAGATCTAAAGTCACATAATGGAAATTCAAGGGCAGCAAATGAAAATGAAAGCTTCAGAAAATCTCTTTGAGAGGCAATGTGTAATTTCATCTTTCTTCTTTCTTCTCGTTCTGGCATAATTCAGTGTCCATCATCATTTCAGAAGCAGCCAAACTGTTGAGCAAATTCATCTATTGTCTTAGAGCTGAGCTGAATATTAAAAACAGGATCTTAGCAAAAGCAGAGCAACAAGAAAAATAAGTCCACAGAGCAAAAAATAATAAATCGCTTACATAATTTTTAAATTCTCATTTTTTAAGTTTTCAAGCCACAGTAATTTTTAAGAAAATTATTGATCTTCAAGGGGTTAAAATACCATTTTATAATTTTATCAATTTATCATTTACATCTTATCCTCACTGAAAGAACAGGATGAATAATGTCTCAAAACTCGCACAATTTCTCTGACAAAATAATCTGATAGGAAGTTATGCAGTGTGTACATACAACTCAAATCTCATGCAGGTTTTTAGACCATTCTGTGATACCCTTATAGGATTGGTCGGCAGTATTACTGGACTGTTTAGTGGCTTTCCAGCACATCTGTCTAGCATCCACACAATAAAATTTATAGGTGCTGATTGATCTGATAATTCTATAATGTGTGCTCAGTTTAAGATGAATATAAGAACTGCTTATAAAGATAGAACTAAATGACTTAAGAGAGTATCAAACCATAGGACCTCAGAAGATTCGACCTTATCAGTCATGTAACAAGTTAGGTGAGAGTTAGAAAGATTCACAGACCTTTATGTACATGAAAATGAGTTCTGTTTTTGTATCAGTGATGTCAGGGCCGTAACTAGGGGTGTGTGATGGGGCGGTCTCCCAGGGCACCAAGCTTAAGGGGGGGCACCAGTGAGTTAATATTTAATGTTAAATTGGTTTGGAATTCAGGGTCGGGGGCACCATTTTTACTTTTTGCCCCTGATGTGATGTGAGGCAAAAATATAGATTAATGTCGTTTAGCTTGGTCCAGCTACTTAATACAATATTAGTGGAGTTCTTTTTACTTCCAGCAACCATGGCACAAAAAGGTTAGCAATGGGGAATTAAGCTATGAATGTTTATGTTGTGAAGATGGGTCCATTGATCCCTATCTCATACATCATGTGATTATTATGGTAATTGCATGACACTTTTTAGACATTTGCAGTAGCTTGAAAAATGTGTTTTTACAAGTTAATACACAAAATGGAAGTTTCTCAATCAATTTATAGGTAAATGCAAACAAGTGAATGAAAGGCCGGGGGGATCTGCTAGCCACAGAAACAAAGGAAAGGAAATGCCCCAGGCAATTTAAAAACATATATGTATATGACCCTACATTGTGACTCTCATTGTTAGAGTTAGGACCACCATATGCAGAAAGGCCTTGAAGGTGGCTGGTGGCTTATCATATATTTCTGCAAATATGTGTAACGGACACTTTTGCGTTTTATGTTACAGATAGACGGTATAGTCTGTTACTGGGTAATGGCAGTGTTGCTGGGGCATTTCCTTTCCTTTTTACAAGTTAACACAGGGATTTATGTAAAAAGCAGAAACAAAACATTTTGGTTACCAAGATCAATTTTAAATGAGCTCAATTGGGCTGATCCAGATCTAGGAATAATTGCAAAAAAAAAAAAGTTGTAAATCTAAAGCTGGATAATTCATGTCGCATTGTTTGGGGTACAAATGAATTAAAACTTGCTACAAAAAAAAAGGAAAAATGCTGACTGGTTTTTCATATTGCACTCAAATACTTAACAGCTTTGGGCCGTATTCACAGATCCGTTTTTTAAAAGTAGGTAATTATACGTAAGTACGTAGCAAGGCAACACCCACCAACACCCATGACACTCCCCTCTTACGGCCATGCAATCATAGACATACGCCTCCATAGACCACCTCTAACTTTACATGTGTACTTATGTGCGTATATGAATGCCATACGTGCGATTCTATGTAACCGCGCCCTCAAAGACTCATTTAAATGCCCCCCCACCCTCTTTCAAGAAACGTAAGATTAATGCATTTCAACGGGACAGAAGAGATTATTTAGAAAATTAGGTCCTTACGTGGCACCCCAATAAAAGATTTAGTTTCAAACGTACGGTAACATTCTCAGCATCCGAGGTAGAATCCTCGGATAGCGACACTGAGTGCGACACTCCTCTTCCGCCTCTTCCAAACAAAAAATTTTTTTAGAAACCCACAACCATATAAAAAAAATCAGACGAGGTGTTAACAAACGCCAAAGGGGTCCCAGAAACGGGGATACTCAAACCCCCCAAACCTCAGTGAAACAAGAAGTAATAGACAATAAAATGCATATCATAAATCTCTCTAATAGAACCCTGTCACCCCACCATATCCATGTAACCATCAAGTAATATGAACAGGGTAGAATGCGAGAAGGATCTCTTTCTCTACACCCATAAAATCCTACTACAAGTTTTCTAAAAAGAGAACAACAAGTGGGGCTTTGGATACTCCAGATCTATCCCAACTAAACACAGAGGAGGAATTACAAGCTTTAGAGACATTAGTGGAACTACAACAGGAATCTCTTACATTTCCCCCGATTACACTAAAGAAAAAGTCCACGTTTAGCCTGGATTTTTCAATCTGCCCTCCAGTCCAAAAATTTTTTAATATGGTCTCTCGTGACCTTGATAGACTCTTTCTGGACACTGGCCAAAAAATTACACCAAATAACCTAACCCGTGATGAAATTCGAGCCTATAAGGACTTACAAACATGGGACGAACAGATAAAACCATCAGACAAGGGTGGTAACCTTGTCATCTGGCCTAAAGAGATGTATCTGGCGGAAGTGGAAAAGCAATTATTAAACTGTTACATGCCGTTACTAGAACGGCATGACCGAGCCTCACCTCCTGCTCCGTCAGACGCATCTGCTTCTCCCCGCTGGCACTCACACACAGTGACCAGCAGCCTGTATTTGAATCTCTCTCTCCCTGTCCTTGGCGCCGATTATAGCTTCTGACCTGTCAGTACTGTAGTCTGCTATAGCGTGTGCCTAGTGCTATTGCCTAGTGATCTGACCGTTGTTTGCCCATTATCCTTGCCTTGTTCCTGCCTTATTTTATCTTGTGTTTTCCAATCCCGGTTCTCTCTCATTAGTGGGCCTACCTTCCCATTTATCTTCATCATCCCCGGAGTGCTTGTCTGTGTTACCCCTTAGGGGGCACTGCACTGTCTGCGTGTATGTGAGCTCTAATTCGTCTTGTCCAGTCCTCTGACCTACCTTACGTCCGCCGTTCCTGGTTACGTGTTCAGTGTCGTCTGTCACCAGCCGGTCCCTTCCGGTTCGGCCTGTCTCCCGCTTCCTTGTTTTCACCTTCCCTCACCATCTGGTATCCATCTAGGGTTTCTTTTCTTTCTCCCGCGAGTCTGGTTCAGCTAAATTCATCCCCACCATCTGGGGCTCTGGTGAAATCCACCTGATAACAAAGACCCCATGCCCAGACAGCCGACTCCGTAACACAAACAAAACATGTTATACCAAAGTATTATTTGACCCTTCGAAACGCTTCCTAACAGAATACCATAAACTGCTTAAAACTGTACACAATAACGGTATAATCAGAAAATCAGACTTTGATTTCTTGTGGATCGAATTTCCTCGGGTGGCAACTCTTTATTTGCTCCCGAAGATCCACAAAAATGAGTCTAACCCTCCCGGGCGTCCAATCGTTTTGGGAGTGGGCTGCCTGACTGAAGCAGCCAGCCAATTTGTTGATAAACACCTACGACATTTTGTGTACAATCTACCTTCTTACACATGGGGCATGCCGGATATTCTATCCAAATTTAACAATGTTCGGATCAAACCTGACACCTGGCTGGTGACGTGTGACGTAGAATCCTTATACACCAGCATTAGCCATCAGCTAGATGTCCAGGCGGTCCGGTACTTTCTTGACTCTGAAACCTGATCAGAAACATGCTCTGACTTCAATGACTTTCTTATTGACCTCCTACGCTTTGTTTTAACTCAAAACTACTTAACCTTTGGAGGTAGTTTCTACATCCAGGCCCAGGTGAAGGCGATGGGGACGGCCTGCGCTCCCACATACGCAAATCTCTTCTTGGGGTGGTGGGAGCATGAGTACATTTATCATCTTGAGTAATTTCAAAACCATGTCGTCCTCTGGGCAAGATACATATTGATCATCTGGGAAGGTCCACACTGATTTAACTGATATCCTGTCCAGTTTAAACAATAACAACCTTAATATTAAACTCACTTATGGTTGTAATAGAAACTCTGTCAATTTTTTGGACATTACTGTCAAACGCACTACGGATAATTATCTTTCTACGGATATGTACCGTAAAGAAACAGCTACCAACAGTGCTCTTCACAAAAAGAGCTCACATCTACCCATCACAATCCGTAATATCCCCAAAGGGGAATTCCTTAGGACTCGCAGGAACTGCTCACCCCTTTCTGATTTAAAAAAACATGCAGATCTCTGCACACGTCTCCTTCAATGTGGATACAGCAACCGGCAAATCAAAAAAGCCTTTAATTTTGCTGTACACTCTGACAAACAGGATCTTTTGCATCCTAAACATCAGAGATCTGACAATGAGGGAATCAGATTTATAGGAACATTATGTAACCAAAATATCCAATATATTCTCAATAAACATCTTCTCACAGTCTGATGAGGATCTCAAAGACATATGCCAATCTAGAATCCCAATGAGCTGGAGGAGATCTCAAAATTTTAGGGATAAGATAGTAAGAAGCCATTTTCAATTATTTCCTGAGAGACAACTTTCGGTCAAGGGATCATATGCCTGTGGAAAATGTAAATTTTGTCAATATATGACCCCCACTCAAGAATTTGAGGACAAATTCAAACATGTCCACAAAATCCAAGGTTTTATAAATTGCAGTACAACAGGGGTAGTTTACTGCATCACATGTCCCTGAAAATTTTTCTAATGATCGTGTGTCATCTCCCCTTCCATGTTCCTATAGCAGTATCTATCTAAAGTTTTTTCATTAGAAACAACCTTTATGGCACCTTGTATATATTTTGAATTAATCAAGGGACAGATTATCTTCTCTACTTTATTTAAAATTTGGTTTTGGATTTTAATTTTGAATTTTTGATTTATGATGACATATTAGATATTTATTTGATCTGTCATCTTATTTTTCCATACCTGAGGACTAACTCCATATACTTTTCCATCTTTGTATATATCACCAATTGTTGTGGCAAGTAATTTATTTTAAACAATTCTGCAATAATTTTAGCCATACACTATAATTTGTTCTTTTACACTAATTGTTTTTTACAGGATGCCCTATATTGACTTATTCCAATTATGGATACCTGTGTTCAAGTAGCCTTGGTGCTATGTCAGGACAATACTCTATGACACATGCACTACATATGCCATATATAACTAACTCCCTATATGTCTTTATAACAAATGTCTGGTTACATTATATCTAATAATAGTAACCAATTCTCGTATCTTACATCTGAATCAGGGGACATGGAGGCAATCTGTATCTTATACATAAAAATTAATGAATAGACCATAAATCACTTGGTTATGGAATATATTCTCAGACCTATCTGTCCTTCTAGTTCCAATATCCTATCTATTATGCTTCTTCATATAAGCGTGAGCAGCACCTTTAACTATATATGACTGTGTGTGCTTGGAACCATAAACTGCTTACTGCTTATATCTTTTATTTTTTGGTAGTGTGTATTTCTAATTATATGTCTGCAGCACTGATAATGGGCAACGGAATAATGAAATAGATCATCCATTTCAGATATATTTTTTTCTCTCTCTGTCCCAGATAATACCAGTGTAACGTTGGTTGACATTACTATATATGGTGCAGACGTATATATATGGTGCATATACGCAATATTCCTATCAATATATAGTTAACTCTTACAACAATTCCACTCACTTTCACCGCTATGAGATACAAGCAATGTGATTGGATACAGACACAATTTAAAATCACCTCTGACTCCTGATAGTCACGCCTTGAGATAGATGGTGCGAAACGCGTGCGTCAGCGACTTTTTTTCATATTCCTGGTGATCTTCCTCCATATAAGACCTCATTCTCTCTTGACAGACCGGTAAGATCGTTTCACATTTATAACAGGGTACATCAGTGCTCCTAATGGAGTGAAGTACCGCTGTGTGGCGGCTTTATTATTTTCTTTGATTTCCAGCTCCCAGGGCATAACAGGGTCCCTGTGCCTTGTGAATCTTACAATAGGCTGCGGGATCTAGAGGTCTGAGGGTCATATTACCTGGAATTTGTTTTTTTTTTAACTTCTATATGTGTTAGAGCCTATTGGCACTGTAATTTCATAATTTTTCAGCAACATTGTCTTTATATTTTTTCGCTAAACTTACATACTTATTTTTATTGAATTAATAAAAGGTATATTTTATTTTATTGTATCCTTTGGTGTGCAGCATAAAAGTGGTCCCTGTCTTATTTTCATAATAGGGAATATTCCTTCTTCTTTTCTTCCCTTGTGCACCCAAATATAGTTGATTGATGCATTTAAAGTGATAATCCAATTAATTTCTCAGATAAGCCTTGATTTTATTTTTTCATATACATATATAATTATTTAATTATTAATTTGTGTGTGTGTTTTTTTTTATATATTACACTATATTGGACCTCTTCTATATGTTTGCATTCTTGGAACCAAAAATTCTATAAGATGGAAGTTGTTTTCCTTGGGACACAAGGAAAAGATACATTGTGATGCCTTACTAATCTAAGGATCTGGTATGTTTCAACCCCTTATTTGGTGTATTACACAAAGGTGGTGACAAAAACATTTATAATCAACTTTACCACTGATTTAATTATGTTATGGTACAAAATAAAATCTACAAAGTTTTATAGACACCTTCTGATCTACACAGTTTTTTATACACCTTCTGGTCTACACAATTTTCTACACGAATTGTGGTCTACACAGTTTTCTACACGCCTTCTGGTCTACACAGTTTTCTACACGCCTTCTGGTCTACACAGTTTTCTACACGCATTTTGGTCTACACAGTTTTCTACACACCTTCTTGTCTACACAGTTTTCTACACGCATTGTGGTCTACACAGTTTATTACATGCCTTCTGGTCTACACAGTTTTCTACACGCCTTCTGGTCTACACAGTTTTCTACACACCTTTTGGTCTACACAGTTTTCTACACGCATTGTGGTCTACACAGTTTTCTACACACCTTTTGGTCTACACAGTTTTCTACACGTCTTTTGGTCTATACAGGTTTTTAGACACCTTCTGGTCAATACAGTTTTCTACACACCTTCTGGTCTACACAGTTTTTTACACACCTTCTGGTCTATGCAGGTTTTATTTTCAAATCTTATCACATTCGTGAAAACAAACAGACATTGGGCCTGATTCAGAGATACGATTTCCACGGCACTTAGGAGCGTATATTTAAGATCCTAGAAAATTCTCAAAACTGCGCATGCGTGGTAATAGTGCAACGCCGTCTACGTAGCGGTTAGGAGCGTAAATTCGCTAAGAGCGTAAGTTTGAATCGATCGCAAGCACTTAAGATCTTAAGTGCTGCGAATCTTTAAGATCTTAAGGATTTGCATGGAAATGGGTGAGGGGAGGCAGGGAAATGAGGGAAAGTGGGCGCGGGCTGACACTTAGGATCTTAAATGAACGCTACCACGTCACTTAAGATCCCAAATGACAGCGTAGAGTTAGGGTTAGTCAATGGTGGTCTAAGTTTAAGATCCACCGCTGTTTGCAAGGGGAGTGACTCTTTATGCAGTGGCCTGGAACCTGCTAGGATCTTAACATTAGATGTGTATATTTGCGATCTTTTCGCAATCGCATCTCTGAATCAGCCCCATTGAATCAAGGACAACAAACCCTTACCAATAAGGATCCTCCTATCCAATATTTGATTTCTTCACTCACTCAAGAACTTTTATATTTACATAATATGATGGTGCTATATGAAACACTCTTAATAAATAAATATTGGACGGATTTTTGGCATAGACAGTCCTTACTGCATGCTTCAGAAATTTTGCATTTTCTAATACCTACCAAGTCAAGAGTTATTCTAACTTCTATAAAGAAAAAAACAAATTATTAACTCATGAGAAGTAAATAGGTGAATTTCAATTTCCTATGGTTGGTATAGATGATAAGTGTTATTCATCAGTTTTATACTATAAGGCACCTTGAGCTTTAGTGAAAGATATCAGAAAATTATACTTTGTAATAATAAATACCATTATGACACAGCTGTCCTAAAAATATTTGCTCTTGTCATGTATTCTTTTTTTGGAAAACGGAATATAGAAGTTATCCTTTTTTTACTTGTAGAAGAAGGCATTAAAACTCATTATAATTAATCTCATTTATTGCATTACGCTGCACATAGGTTTTTCAGACTGTTTGACATCCTGCACTTGGAAATTTTAAATTACACACATTTGAAATGATGGGATCACTGACAGTAATACTTACATGTAAAAAATGAATAGCAATTTGAATTTTTTTGGACTGTAATTTATTTAAAATACCGGCTTTCCAGTGATTGATAAGTGCTTAGTCAAAGTTAATATTTCAAGAGGGTACATTTAAGCTACTCCATTAATACTTCTAAGAAACGAGATTTCATCTGTCATAATCATTTTACGGAATAAATTGAAAAAAGGGAGTAACTTTAAAAATGTACATTACTACAACAAACACCTTGATCTATGTGCACAGATGGAAAATACAGATGAAAAGAGACAAAAGTATTCCGTTCACAGGGGTCCTGTGTCATTCTAAATTGTTCCCACCGTAAAATCAATGATTCACTCACTTCATGGACAAGTTGATTCATTGTTCTTTTTGTTAACATAATCTTGTCATTATATGAGCACGTCCATAATTTCTTTGCTTTGATGCTAATTATGCTACAACACACTATACTGGGATGAGATAAAGACTATTTTAAGATGAAGACTGTAGTGATTGTGGGATATGTCAAAGAACCCAAATTGTTCTAATTGACTGTACCTACTACACTAATTTAATTACACACGATGATAAAAGACTTGGCAAAGCTAACTAATGAATACAAAGCTGTATTTAGACTTTGTACTGTAACCGAACATCAAGGCTAAATGACCCGTAGACTTATGACTTTGCACAGCACTCACTATTGTTCCATTTTCAAAGTCTACACGTCTATGGGTCCATTTGATTAAAAACATGAGACTGGATCCAGACTTTTTAAATCAGATCCCCACTGGATCCAGTCTTATGTGCGAGATCATGGAAGGCCACTCCTCTCACTCACACAAAGTCCCGAAGCCTGAATCCTACCTTAACATTTCCAATCTGTCCTCACTTAAAATGTGGACAGGCTGGAAATCTGTATAGGGCAGTGTGTGGGCAGCATGCCTATACTGTGAGATTTACTTTCCTACCCTCTCCCCTTTGCACTTAAAACCACCCGCCATCACAAAACACTTGGGGCGAAAATGGTTCTCTAGAACCCGCAAATTCAGATACAAATGGAGGTTGTGCAAATTAGGCACTTTCTGTCTAAAAATGCTCCCTTTTTGTAAGTGTGGATTCAGTTTATTATTTGATGTTACTATAAGGCAATGCTTGGCCTGAACCTTAGTGATCAGTGTTAGTGACAGTTCGAAAAAGTTACAAAGAGAGCTGAGTTTTTATCTTACTGTTAAATCATTAAGAAAGGTTTTTTTTTCTGTTTGATGACTTATTGATTTACTGGATTAAAGTGCGTTTGTAGGAACATTTTGAAAACCTTTAAATATACACCATTACAGGAAATGATGAAATGACAACATATGTAATTAATATTCCTTCTGGCTTCAATAGTTTTCCCCTGTACTCAGGGGAAAACTAAGGTGTTCGGCGCCACCCTTCAAATTTTAAATTTCCGCCCTTCTGTTTACAATTTAACACCTGTGACCATCCTAGATTATAGTAAGCGTCATAAAAAACAATCTTATAACAATAATTAATGAAAGTAAATCATAGTGACCACTATAAAATACAGACAGTTTTTTAGTCTATGCTATACAATTCCTAGATTAAAAACAGCCAAACAATAGTGACTATATATTTTATCATTCGTCTCCCCAGCTCCCAGTAGCCCCAATAATGTCTCTCCAGCCCACAATATCCCCATCATCTCTTCAGCCCCCAAGTATCCCCTATCTTGTCTCCAGCCCCCCAGTATCCCCCATCATGTCTCTTCAGGCCCGCAGTATCCCCATATCTCCAGCCCCCAGTATCCTTCATGTCTCTTCAGTCTCCCCAGTATTCCCATAATGTCTCCAGTCCCCCAGTATCCCCCATCACTCATATCCAGCCCCGCACTATTCCCCATTATGTCTCCAGCCCCTCAGTATTCCCCATCATGTCTCCAGCCCTCCAGTATCCTACATCAAGTGTCCAGTCCCACAGTATCCCCATCATATCTCAAGCCCTCCAGTATCTCCTCATCGTGTCTCCAACCCTTCAGTATTCCGCATCAAGTGTCCAGCCCCATAGTATCCCCATCATGTGTCTCCAGTCCCCCATCATGTATCTCCAGCCCCCCAGTATCCTCTATCACACCTCCAGCCCTTAGTATTACTAATAATGTGTATCTCCAGCCCCCCACCCATCATGTTACTTACCTTTGCAGTCTTTCCACCTTCAGTCTTCTGCTCTCCTCTGTGGCGGGCCTTGAAGTGAATGACACTGATCTTAGGTCCTTAGGTCACGGCAGCATCATTCATTTAGCCACAGGAGGAGGGCTGGAGCCTGGAGGGAATAAGCGCCGCTGTTTAACATTGTAAGGCACTCTCACCAGAATGGGGCGAGCACCTTGCAATGTTTAACATCTGCGTTCATAGAAGCCGACACTGGTGCTGCAGAGTAGGGAGTGGGGGTGTGAGCGCCTGTGTAGCCTGCTGCCAACCCGCACCGCTAACCCCGCTTACCGCATTGTGCCGTCCCTGCCTATATTCAATACTAATATGGCCAATACATTGGAGTTGTATGTGGGCTTATAGTTACTCAAGGAAGTTTTAAAGCTTCTCAACATCTGAGGTATAAAACCCAGGGCAGCAATTGTTTTTAAAATATTACAATCACAGAATTGACATTTAGACTAAATACAGTGTTTATTATTTCAGCATTGTTTGCACCAGCATCTCTTGCAATAACTACCCCTCCATCCAGGACAGAAAAAGTGCTTGATCTACCAACACCTCAGGATTTTGGGGTATATTTATAAAGATTATTTTGATGCAATAGTGCCAGTTTTGAAGTGAAAACTGGCACTATCGCATAAAAAAGAAGTGGAGTATATTTTCAAAATGCCCTTTTTTACAGGGGGCTATGTGTATATGTATTGCGTATATTTATTGCAGGTAACTTTGTGTATATGTATGTGTGTATATTTATTACAGGGGGCTATGCATATATGTATGTGTGTATATTTATTACAGGTAGCTTTGTGTATATGTATGTGTGTATATTTATTACAGGGGGATATGTGTATATATACGTGTGTATATTTATTACAGGGACAATGTGTATATATATCTGGGTGGTAACAGACAGACAGGGTGGGTAAGAGGGCCCTGCCTGCAAGCTTACCCTCTATAGGATATTGGGGATTAATACATAAGGGCATAATGGCTGTATATACATAAATATATAATTTTATCCTTTTTATAAACTTTAATTATTTAGTTTTTACAGGAGGTTGTTTGTGATAAACTATTTTATGAATGAACTATTTCTATAAATCATTGTATATATCATACACACACACAATTGTCCATATAAAATTGTCGATAAACCAAACAAAGAAAACAAACAGCATGAAATGGTGAAAATCAGTCAGTAATATTTAAATATAATAATAATGAAAAGTATAATTATAGACCTCAGAGTGGTTGAAACACTATGGGGCTGATTCAGAGCTGTACTTACATCTTTTTTTTAGATGCAAGTGTAGACCTGAGTAATATCATCTTGTACTGCAAGGGGAGGTACGTTTAAATTGTGAAGGCAAAATTATATTTAAAAGGAGAAATTTCTTAGCTCAACTCTGTTTCATAGATTAAACATAAAGCTATGCAGTATTTGAGTTCTGTGTGCAAAAGTAATGTATTTTCCTACATGTAAAAGATTTAAGAGTAATCGGCACCCCTAACTTTGCAAAATGGTATAGTCGAGCTGTACACTTACACCTGATTTACTTTGAATCCAGGCCTATGGGGCTGATTCAGAGTTGCATTTCCACCTTTTTTTAGGTGCAAGTGTAGACCTGAGCAATACCATGTTGAATTGTAAGGGGAGGCAGATTTCAATTGTAAAACCTGAATTAAAATTATTATCTATTATCTATTTTATAGACTAAACATAAAGCTATGCAGTATTTTAGTTCTATGTGTAAAAGTAATACATTTTCCCTTCATGCAAAAATTGTTAAATTAATAAACACCCCTTACTTTGAAAAATGGTATAGCCGAGCTGTACACTTGCACCTAAAAAAAGGTGTAAGTACATCTCTGAATCAGCCCCTATGTCTACTAGAGCAATTAATAAAAAGAGAATTGTTTATTAACAACATATTAATGAATAAATGCAATAAAATAAGTCAAATAAAACCATTTAAAAAACAATTACTTAATTAATGAATCAATAGCACCTTAGAACCTCAATAAGTAATCTGGTAAATACAGGTTTACACAGTTTTATGAGCTGATTTTTCATGCTATTATTAAGCTGGCCATACACAAGAGTCATGGGACCTGATTCAGAGCTGCGCTTGGTCGCAACACGGAATCGCACAAAACGTTCAATTCAGAGGTGCGTGTTTCTTCAGAAAAGCAATAATTTTCTTTGCTTTTTACAATAAACCTGGCTTCTACATTTTTGATTTGGCTCCTACATTATAAAAAAGTTGATGAGCACTGCATTAACTTGCTTTTATTTCAACAAGGAGCTGATGTCAAGGTCATTTTCCTAATAAACTCAGGCACATCCAAAAGATTTTTTTATCCTCTCATAGGGGCTGATTCAGAGCAGTGGCAAACGCAGGATTTTGAAAGGGGGGTTTCCAATGCGTGTAATACATGTGAGGTATACGCGGCTTATTTGCCCGAAAACGCGGCAAATAAGCTCCGCCGCGTCCTGCCCAAGCTCTTCTCCTGACCCGCCCACAATGTCATACTGCACGAGGCAAAAATTACCCCTAGCGTGTATATGTGTGTATGTGTGCTTGTTTGTTAGGGAATTAGACTGTAATGCGGCAGAGGTTGACGTGTGTAAAATTGTGAAGAGCTACTTAATATGATGCACTGTTAAAATATAAAACATATGTAAAATGATATGTTTATTCTATAAAATAGAGTTGAGCTAAGAAACTTCACCTCCTAATTTTATTTCTGGTTTTACAATTTAAAGCTGCCTCCCCTTGCAATTCAACATGGTATTGCTCAGGTCTACACTTGCACCTAAAGAAAGGTGGAAGTGCATCTCTTAATCAGCCCTTTAATTCCAAATATGTATATTTATTTAATTTATATAATCATTTTTTATTTCTAGAAGCTTGGCGTTTGGTGGTTTCCACTATCAATAGGGAATCATCCCCCTTTAGCAATGTTTTAATATTGGGAGGTTGATTGATAGAAAACAATTCACCCAGAGACATAGGAGAGACAAAATTAACTCATACAAGTGACCAGATTCAGAGTAGCGCATCTGTGTGCGCTGCTTTTTTTTAAAACTGCGCATGCACAAAAAGCGCAAGGAAGTCGTATTGCTGGCGGAGTTTAGTGTATTCTCCAGCATACGATTCCGGCAGCAAAAAGGGGGGTGCTGCGCTTTTCTCATTTAAATATTTCATGCACAGGCCGACAGGGCATGCTGGCGCAAGTAGAACTATAAGCGCAAGCAGGCCCATGAATGACAAGGCATGCTTGCGCTAGTAGAACTACTATCGCCAGCATGCCCTGCTACACTTATACCCTCTGGCAGCGTGGGAAATAACGATTTACATCATACAGGACACTACATAGTTTTTTAAAAGGACGGGGACAATTATATTGGGCTAGTTTTTTTTTACATTTATTTTCGGAGGGACACTTGTAATATTTTTTTGATCTGCATACTGTGTTTTTTTTTTAATTTACAAAGGGACATGGATCCTTGTACTTAAAATGTTGGAGTATTTCATTTAGGACCACATGTGGGCATGTAGCCTAAAGGATTTGTGTGGGCACAGTATTTTTACGTAATGAAGGGCACGGGGGTGTATGATTTTTTCCCTTTTTTTATTTTTTATTTTCTGTGGGGACACATGTGGGCATGTTTTATGTAGTTTATATGTGGCAAGATTTTTTTGGGACATTTAAGTTATGTACATGTCACGATATTTGTCGCAGCGTGCCATGGATAGCAGGGCATGATGGCGATAGTAGTTCTACTTGCACCAGCATTCCCTGTCTGCCCCAATGTACCCATGTGTTATATAGAATAAAAAAAATGAATTTTACTGGGCTATATTCAGTTAAAGGAAATGTCTGAAGGTAAAACTATATAAGGAATTAACTAAAAGCATAGAATTCTACACATATTAAAAATACCTCAATCGAGCTTTTCTGCCCCCTTCCTCTGTGTGCTTCTTTACAGCCATCCAATATACTCCTCCATGTGTGTGCCTCTACAGCCAACCAATCATCCCCTCCATGTGTGTGTCTCTACAGCCATCCAACCACCCCCTTTCATGCGTGTGTCTCTACAGCAATCCAATCTCCACCTCTTTATGTGTACACCCAACCTTACTGCCCCCTCCTTCTTTGTCCAGCCAGCCTTATTGACCCTCTTTTTTATTTCTGTTCAGTTAGTCTTACTGTACCTTCCTTTTGTGTATCCAACCAGCCTTATTGCCCCTTCCTTTTGTGTGTCCCCCTGCCCCCTCTTTGTGTCCAGCCAGTGTTATTGCTACCTCTTCATGTGTGTCCACCCAGTCTTATTGCCCGCTCTTTCTGTGTTCATTCAGCCTTATTTCCCCCTCTTAAGTTGTGTCCAACCAGTCTTATTGTCTCTCCTTTTCTGTGCCCAGCCAGCCTTATTGCTCCTTTTTTCTGTGTGTCCAACCAGTCTTATTGCCCCTCCTTCTGTATCCATTCAGCCTTATTGCCATCTCTTTATTTGTGCCCAGTCAGCCTTATTGCACCTTCCTTTTGTGTCCAGTCAGCCATATTGCCCCCTCCTTCTGTGTTCATTTATCCTTATTGCCCCCTCCTTCTGCACAGCACAGCCAGCTCTTTCAGTGCCACAGGGGATTTAAGTGAAGGCTCCGCCCCCTTGCAATAAGGAGTGGAGTCTGCAGGCATCGGGGCCCACGGGGGATTCCCACAGTTCTCCAGCGGGCCAGTCCGACTCTGCATGAAGCATGTAACTGAAGGGAGGTATAAAATGTAATGTGGGATGAGGCATGTAACTGAAGGAGGTATAAAATGTAATGTGGCATGTAACTGAAGGAGGTACAGGTAAAAATATAGGACCGTATTCACACTTAAGAAAGCATGTCTTAATACATGCTTATCCGCGCCTAAATTAAAGCTCCCTTCCACAACACCTCCCCCTTTTTTCAAGAACCTTGTGCACTTGAGTGTACTAGGGCATCCCTAACTTCTTGTTCATATTTTCCTTCTTTCCTTCCTTTTTCCTACCCCGTCCTCTCCGGCTCCTTTTCATACCTCCCCCTCCCACTCTTCTTAAAACCTCCAAGAGCCTGCCATGGCACGGCTCATGGAAACTATGTGCGGTCAATCTACGTACCTGTTAGCAGGTCATTTTTTATAACACCACACTTAAGGGGGATAAAAGACCGCATATAATACGTAATGTGAGATGAGGCATGTAACTGAAGGGGGGTATGTGTAAGAATGTGTAAGAATGTGTAAGAATGTAAATACCCGCCTATAGGATGTTGGATGACAGGTTCGAGTGAGATGGTATATAATTCACAGAGATTTGTGGTTCAATGAAGCAGGTTGCGGAAATCACTGGAGACCAAGACATCAGTTGTGAATTGCAAATTTTAGTTTACTAAATTGTTTTTGAATGTTGAGTTTGCAGAAAACTTTTACAATAAACAAACACTTTGTCTTCAATACATTGGGATACATCAATTCTTCTGAGTAGCTAAGTTCAATTTTGTCCCTGCATTACATTTTATACACATTATATCACTTGCAATAGTTGCTAAATAAGACATTTCACTTTTGTAGTAAATTTACACTAGTTTTACAAAACTGGTAAGTAGCAAAAACGTATAATTTTCTTTCTTTTTACATGTAAATGAAACTTTTTTTTACCTAAATGAACACTCAGGCTAGATCTCAACAATCACCAATACAATATAATAAAGCTTTTCTTAAGCTTACATATAACAATTTACATTGAGTGTATTAGAGTTCATACATCCGTATAATACAAATTCTCTTATTTCTTTAAATACAATTTATCACTGTGCAATTCAAGCAGAAATCTAATCAGTAAATATCCGATGCTACAAATTACTGTGACTATTTAAATTAAGTTAGCACTATAATTAATCGGTTGAACCTTCAAATTATTGCAAATAACTTTTATAATATACTAAAGAATTCATACAAATGTATACATTTTGTGTTAACAATGAACCTTGTCCACTTACTACACTGACACAACCTCTTACAGTCCTGCTATCTTTTCTTCACACCTTTTCTCCTTCAGTAATGACTTCCCACCAGCTCCATTTAGTCTCTGCTTTCCTTCATTCAAAGGGACTCCTGACAGTTCTGTATTCACTTTCTTTATGTATTACCTCCTGCTTATGTCCCTTTTACACCGGCTTCACCCCCCTACAATGACTTCAGCAGTTACTTCACACTCTGATTACTCTCTTGCTCACCACCCCTTTGTCAGACTCCAACCTCCGTCCAGCACAGTCCTATGCACTTTTTTCACTGCTCCAGGCCTCAGCCGTGTTCACTGCTCCAACCCCTTCTCTCTGTCTCCAGCCTCTCTCACAATCACCCCTTTTCCTCAGAATAGTCTCCGTCTCATCCGATCACCTGCGTTACCTCTGCCAACTCCGGACTACTCCCCACACTCTCCGGTGCCCTTCTCTTAAAATCACTTTCTCTGCCTTACTCCATTTCTTTCCTCACAAACTGTCAGCTGTTTTCTTATTTCTGCCATCACGACCTTTCTGTCTCCACACACTCCTTCACTACTAATCTCCACAGCCTTCCCTCACCTCAGCGCTTCACCAACTGAACAACTTCAACTTTTCCCGCTCTTTTTCTCTCTAGCCTATCACTGCTCATAGAAAAATCCAGAACCCCCACATGCCAGCTCTGTCCCAGAGACCCAGTCAGCTGACCGTAGCCTGGCAACAGTGTACACAGTCAAACACCAAAGGGATTCTCCCCATACTTTCATATGTACCAATATCATAAAGTTTCTTATTATAACACCTTCTTTTTAAGCACATTTGTGCAGGGGCACCACATATGTAATGTGGGATGAGGCATGTAACTGAAGGGTGGGTATATTATATAATGTGGAATAAGGCATGTAATTGAAGGGAGGGTATAATATGTAATGTGGGATGAGTAATGTGACCATACGTCCCATTTTGAACGGGACAGTCCCGTTTTTTGATGGACTGTCCCGTTGTCCCCGTGCCCCTCTTCGGGACGCCAAAATGTCCCGTTTTCAGAAAGCAACAGGTGGCATACATTGTATGTCACCTGTTGCTCGTTGATA
>WWET01002168.1:0-10215 GCA_011038615.1 Limnodynastes dumerilii
GCTACAGCCGCCGTACTAGCGACGGCGGCCGTAGCTCTGGAGCAGGCCCTTTGACCCAACTACAAATGTAGTTTCCTAGACCTAGTTCCCATAATTTGTGGACCAAACTCTTGTGTGGCACTGTATCAAAGGCTTCTGCAAAATCTAAGTAGACCACATCTACTGCACTGCCCTGATCTAAGTTCAAACTAACTTCCCCATAGAAGCTAATTAGGTTAGTTTGGCATGACCTATTCCTCACAAATCCATGCTGATTCCCACTATTAATCTTATTGCACATCTAGAAATCCTGTATATTATCCCTTAGTATACCTTCCAGCAGTTTCCCTACTATTGATGTCAGACTTATAGGTCTATAATTACCCGGTTGTGATCTTACTCTCTTTTTATACAACAGCACTACATCTGCTATATGCTAATACCTTGGTACAGAGAAACTGAATCTATGAAAATTAAGAATAAAGCTGGCCATACACTAGAGCAATTATCGGGCCGATCCTTCAATTATCGCGTGAGGACCTGAATTATCGCTCAAGTGCATGGTAAAGATTTTTTGGACGAACATTTAATAATCGTCCAAGAAGGACTCTTGTATGATTATTTGATCTTTTGACATGTTTGATTTAAATTGTTCCAAAGCTCCAGAGTTTGTGTTAAATCGCATAGTGTCTGGGCATTTAACGATAATTTAAATCTTCGGCAATAAATTTATATTGACATAGAGGCGTGCTTATGCAAATGAACTGTCTCCTGTCATAACCCTTCAATGCATAAATAACACCTTATATATGCATGTACCCACTTGATCATCTACTACTGTGGAACATGGATTTGTTGGAAGGAACTATGATGTGAACAGGGAAATTTGATGCACTGTCATGGGTTATATACCTGCTTATATACGCAGGTGCCCGCTTGATCATCTACTGCTGCGGAACATGGATTTGTTGGAAGGAACTATGATGTAAACAGGGAAATTTGATGCACTCATGGGTTATATACTGAGACCTCTTGTATTTGCATCCATCACGGTATCAAAGAACAAAGAGCTAGCTACAACAGGAAGTTATATGACTACTTCCTATCGTCTACGTCAGTAAAACCCACATGTTAACAATTGCCCTTTATGTTAATTTTACCAGAAAATTGTACGACTAAAAAGAAAAATTGGACTGTGTATGGGCAAAAGCGATTTTTTTTAATGACAAAACTAGTGCTTGAATTGCAGTTTTTTTTGCCGATACCATGTAGTGGAAAAATCGTCAAGATTATCGGCGAATTCAAGCGGCGATTTTCGATAATCGCTCTAGTGTATGGCCAGCTTAATGGTCTAGCAATTTCTGAATGTAGCTTCATAAGAACCCTTGGGTGTAAGCCGTCAAGACCTGGAGCTTTAACTATCTTAGTTTTCCTCGATTGCCTTTGGACTTCTTACTTTGTCAAATAAGTATTAAGTAATGGTAGGGTTGCATTTTCATTTTTATGTATTATACCTGCCATTTGTTCCTCTCTAGTAAACACTGAAGAAATTAAAGTGTTTAATACCTCTACTTTTTCCTTATCATCATTTATCAATCCACCCATCTCACTTTTTAGGGTCCTATATTGTCTTTTCTGATCCTTTTGCCATTTATATACTTAAAAAACTTTTTAGGGATTGTCTTACTTTCTTTTGCAGCTCGTATTTAATTTCTATTTTTGCCAATTTGATTTCCTTTTTGCATTTTTTATTACATTCAAATTAGTCCTGACATAAATATTTATTGGGTTGTTTTTAAAACTGCTGCTTTAAAATCGGGATGGCAAAGTAACTGGGAAACTGGTTTATAAAATAATGAATTTAGTGAAAAAATGTATTAATGTATTTCTAAAATAATTATGCCTACATAATTTTATAACATTTATATTGCATTTGAATGATAAAATTCTAATATAGGTTGTGGAGTGTCAGCCCACTGGACCTAGACATGACTTGTGGCAAAAGTTTTTACATAAAAAGTGCCTTTTTTCAATCTGTGTTCAGCTCTGGTGCATTTACAAGTTTTCACTGTATATTGATTAGGTGCCCCCCCTTTTCCCTCCCTAAATCATTTTTCAAAACTTAAGAGGGCGCATCTCGTGTTGTGTTTCGATTCCTTTGCCTCTTTTGAAATAGGGCTGTTCACAGCGGAAACCCATACCACACTATCCTACACCATCAGATTGACCCCTTGGTGTCCCGGTTCTGTGTATCTTGAAGCAGAGCTCGAAGGGATGGAACCATCACTTCTCCCACGGATTTAACTGAAAAGCTATACATCTCCATTCCCTTCTATTATTTATATTTTTTCATACCACCACATTTAAATGTCCATACCACCACGTCTAAAATTCCACTTCAACCACTGTCTTGAAGTATATCACAATATCTATAATTCTGTATTAATTATTCATTCTTTATTATTAAGCATTTTCAATCTGAGAGGTATCATTTATTTGGTGCAGTCTATTAATGACCAGCAGGTGGTAATATAAGATAGCCTATTTATTGCTATATCTATTTCATTCCTTTCACAGCTCAATATATAAATAAGATTATTGCATAGTAGCTCCTTATCTTTTATTGTTAAAATGAATTTGTGTTCTTATGATCTAACTTGTCCATTTTTATTTTTATGTAAAACCTGTCAGTATAACCTAGAAAGGTCTTTGTAGGAGGGACTTAGTAATTTAAGGGGTCAAATCAGATATGATTTAGCATGTCTGCTGTATTTTTTTATGACTGATATAAATTCTTAACGTCACACCCAGTTTCAAAACTCTCTTTTGCTTAAAATATATACTACTCGAATTGCAAGTTTTACATACTTCTCAATATGTGATATTACAACTTCTCTTCTCCTCACTTTGCTAGTAATTCCTACCCTATGAAACCAAACATCTTCCCATTCTAATGATTTTTTACATTGCTTACATAGCTTTAGTCCTATGAAATAGTAACACCTCAATCTTTTATGTAAGGCCACAGCTGAAAGGTGCTATTCCTATGTTAGATGGGAATTTCCCTTGGCACTAGGCTCAAAATTGTGTGCTTTAAAAATTCAGCCTGAGCCCTAAAGTCAGACTGCTAACAGTAAACACCAGGGAGATTCACCAAAATTTTTGGTAGTTTGTGTGGGTGCAATAGAATATGTAGGCCAGCTTTACCCACTGCAGTGGTTGAACTTGAGACAATGGATTCGCTCTGGCAGCCAACCCTCAAGGAGGCACCAATCCAGGGCCACCATGAGCCTTCAGCCGCTGTCGCTCATAGAATATAGGAGTCGCAGATTATTTGTAATCGCACAAGTAATCTATGGTTTCTAAGTATGAGCAGTACCAGCTGCTTTGGATCCATGATGCATGTAGCTCAGGGTTAGTTCCTCTTCCTTCAGTTGCAGTTGCATCAGAATCTACAGGACTGATACACTGATCTCCCTGCATCCATTTAAGAAGTCAGTCTGAGGCCGTTATGAGCATAGATCATCTGATATAGATCTTCCTGTTAGCCTGCACATGACAGCCTTGAGGAGCAGCTGCCCGAAAGGGTAAGAAAAGCAAGAATGAAGATGGCAAAAAAAAAGGAAGAAACAAAAGTAAGAAAAAGAAGCAGCAAAGAGGTAAGTTAAGTTGTGAAGTTGTGAGTTTGTGTTGCTCAATAGCACCAACATTTATCTTGCCTCCTGGCAACTCTAATGAAATTATGGGACCTATGTTTGAGGATAGCAAACCATTAGTTGCAATTTAGTTTAGTATGGCTACACAAAACTACAAATATAAAAGTAGATATGACCTCAAGGACCCTCGTACAAAGCTGCTACTTACACCAAAAAAGGTGCCACTCCTCCTTTTAGTAAACAATAAAGATATGAAAGGAGATGGTGTATCATCGCTGAAAGTGAATGCATAAAGTGCTATTAAGTGACTTAGAGCCTGATCTAGACTTAAGACAGTTTTACGAACGCATGCCTATGTAAGTTACGCACTAAATACAAAGCACTACCCCTGGCACCCCCCTCTCATGTATGTAACTTAGCTGACTTACGTGTTCAGAATCTGCCATGTGCATGCGCAGTGCATTCCCACAGTCAGATTTACACATGCCACGTGCATAAATTGGTTGTCGTTATTAAGTTTGGATGAGGCCCTTAATGTGTAAAGTTCATAAAACTGAATAAACATCAGTTAAAAAACTTATTCTAAATAAATGAAACACACAGATAATATCATTGGAATTTAGAGATAGAAAACATGAGTGGGCTTCAACTGGATAAAATCTTCAAAAAAGTTTGTTCTAAAATGATCATCAACATTCTCAAAGACTCATGTGTGTGAAATAGACATAAACAATAAATAATATATGAAGTGCATAAAAAAATTTATGTTATTCAAGCAGCAAATAGGTCCAATTAATTAATCTTAGTAATACATGGAGGTTAAAAGATACGATCAAATTCAAATTCATCTCTATAGTTTAAAAATCTCAACAGTCCAAAAAGTTCACAGAAGGGATAAATTTATTAAAGTTTTCCTTATATCAGTAAATAAACGACTCATGGTTTGGATGAAAACATTTTCAGATCATTGTCCTCTATATTTAGTGTAGCCCATATAGAACAGGCAGGAGGATTTGGAGCTTAGAGACTTTCAGAAGGTAGTGGGAGTAACTCTAATGACCTCCACAATCAAATTTATGAAGTAGGAGGAAATAAATCCCTATCCTTATGGATGGTTAACGCCTCTCAGCCCCTCGTTCCATCCATCAATCAAACAGGGTGTCGTCGCTGATGCGAATGGCCCTTTTTCGAAAGGACCATTTTCTCTTTCAGACAGTTTGCAACTGGCTGGCATAACACTAAGACTCCCTTCCCCACAGCCTAACCCTAAGACTTCCCTACTACCCTACCTAAGACTGTCCTTCCATTACCCTAACCCTTACCTTCCCCTTTCATTACTCTAACCGTAAACCTCCCTTCCCCACAGCCTAACCCTAAAACACCATGGTGAGTGTTGGTCACCTCTCCAGTTGGTTGCATTTCCAAAAAATGAATGGGTAAATAAAATTTTTTGTCACTCACCGTTTCCTGTCATCTTTCTTGGCCCGAGTGTAACTGACGTCATCATTTATATAAAAGGTTGCCCCCTAGCGACCGAATGGTCATTAGGAGCAGCCGTATCAAGTACCGAAGAGGCCGAGTACCGGACCAGAACACCGGGGAAGTCATTGCAATCAACCGGACAACAGTCTCCAAGCTACTGAAGAAGATTCTACTCATCAAGCAAGTCTTCCCAAGAAAGATGACAGCAAACGGTGAGTGACAAAAACTTTTATTCTTTTAATACACCACACACTGCATTCATACACAGTTAGTATAGGACACGGTGGCCACCGGAGGTAAGTGCAAACATTAGGGGCATTATTAGTCAGGGAAAATGTTTTTTTTTACATTCACACTTAGATTAATGTGTTAATGTATGTTTTCTGCAGACTTTTTTTTGTTACACACACAACACACAGTGCAGCATGGTTAGAAGCCTTACCATGCTCACGCTGATATTACTACAAGGCTAAGCAATGCTTAGCCTTGTAGTTCTATCAGCACAGCATGGCTAAGGCTTTCAAGCATGCTGCACTTGTTTTCTTTTTTTAAACAAACGCGAGTTGCCGCAATTTTTTGTAGGACAAATTGCGGTGCTTTTCTATAGAAAACCACCGCGATTCACCCCTTGCAAAATCGATGCAACTCGCAGGTGTTTAAAAAAATCGTGGTGAAATCGCAGCTAAGTAAATTCGGTGAATTCACGCTGCAAATCGCTTGTAATTCGTGGCGAGATAAATTCGCCTTTAGTAAATATACCCCATAGTATGACTGATTCTATGATTCCACTGTCTCTCCTAAAAAGACAAATTGTGTGTGTTCAGAGTAAATTAATTTGTGTTCTCCGTGGGTGCTGGAGTGCAATGAGTAGCAAATCAATGATGCATCTTTTCCAAAGTGCTCAGGAAAATGGTAGGGAACTTATGGTTCTATTTCTGTTTATAGGAGGCATACAGCATATCAGATGGTCCAATATGGGAATACAGTAAACCAAAGTCCCAGGGCCTTAGACCTTGCTAACACACAGTGTCACACTGTGACCGGCCACTAACCGCCATCGATCACCTGCCCATAAGCAGTGCAAAGACATTGTTCCCATTAATGCAGTGTCTATGAAGAGTCCAATAGTGACAGGTAAGCTTTCATGATCCTAACCATCCCCTTCCTGAAACCCAACCTTAACCATTCCCTAACTTTAACCCTCTCTTCTCTGCAGCTTAGCCCAAACCCTAATCATCCTCATCCTGCAGCCGAATTTTAACCCTCACCTAATTATCCTTACCTCACAGCCTATTGTTAAACTTGCCATCTTTGTAGCTTAACTCTAACCTTCCCTGTAATGCAGCCTCATCCTAACTCTCCCCTCTCCAGAGCCTAACCCTAACCATTCCTGTCCTACTACAATGGGTACCTTGTCAAAATAAGACCAATGTACCTGTTTCAGGATTTAAATATTCTGTACTGAAAAGGCATTGGCACAAAGATACAGCTGAAATTAAGTTGTTGGCTGTTTCATTGTCAAACATGGGCCATCACAGTGGCCACTACATCCCTATAGTGATCAGATGCTGCAGGATTGGAAGATTAGTATAGAGGTCATTGCTGGGCCAGCACTTACTGTGCCATTTTTGGTATTGTATCGTCCCAATAGGTAAAGTTGGAGGGTATAAAATTTCAATGCCTGGAGTCTGTCTAAAGACAGATTAGCAATATGCTACAGAGTAATGTCCATTTGCAGATCTGCATTTAATTCTCTAACCACTCCAGGCCACACCATCAGTTACTCTGGTGAGATGAAATGGTAGTCTACACTGTCTCAGTGCGTGCTAACTGGGCTCTATTTACTAAGAATGCCTGAACGTAGCTCAGGCAAGTTCGAATTCGCTCTCTGAGAACTTCTGAGCTACATTCAGGCTATTTACAAATACTCACCCTCTGCTGGCTGTCCCGCGATGACATCTGAACTTTCTTCTGTCATCGCAGGCTTTCTTCATGCGTCTGGAAAGCCCGCACATGCGCAGTGGCTCTCTGCTGGGACTTTGTAAAAAAATGAAGTCCCAGCATGAGAAGCACTGCGCATGTGCAGGCTCTCCATGTTGGGACCGGCACCTGCGGGCAGACGCGTTTTCGGTCCGGTAAGTATTTAAAGCTTTTTTATTGTGTTCTTTTATTTCTATTGTTTTTTTAATTGTTTTTTAATTTTCAAAAAAAAATTTTTATTTACATTTTTTAAAGACAACGTTATTTACTTATATTCCAGCGGTCTACCCATACATAAACCTCTTGTTCTCCTCCTAATAACAGCTATTGGGGGGAGAAAAAGGGGGTTTTATGGGGAGATCGCTGGAAGAGAATTCTGAACGCCAGTCTGAAATGGCGTTATTTTAACTCTCAGAGTATAAAACTCCGCTCTGAGGGTTATTAAATAGCCAGCCCCACTGAAAACAACGGGCTGGTGAGAACAGGTGAAGTTTTACTGCATGGCCATGGAAACTGGTGATTTCAATGGCGGTGCAGCTGTTGTAAATAGAAAAAAGTTCATTTTTGGAGTTATTACTTCATAACTCCAAAAATGAACTTTTTAAAGCTTTAGTAAATAGAGCTGTATCAGCTCACCTATCAATAGACTCAGGTAGACTCTATAATGCATGCATGGTCATTTCTCACAACCTGTGTAAATTATTACTTTTGTCAGACAACAATTTACCTTAATGTGTCATTTGTGTTGTAAATGACCTGTCATTCAGTGTATTTAAGACATGTCTGTGATTTGCACGGTTAAAGTTAATACTAAGAATATGACAAATTCAGCACATGTAATGTAACACTACACTAGGCTGTAGTTTGCTAATGGTAAATTACATGCATTGTAATAAAGGAATAGATCCAGAGATCCAGAATATTAATAGAAAAATAGGTGGAAAGTTACACCTGGGAAAACAATGTTGAATTCCATCTGCTGCAAACAGTATTAGAGGTAAGAGGTGATGTTTATTAGCTCAAGGCTAAATGACAGTTTTAATGTAAAGCTGGTCCATATTTGCAATAAGCAAAAGCAAAGTATTCTCACTGCATTCTAAGAGAAAAATTTAATTGACTTCCCTTGAAATTTATAATAGTGATTTCGACGTATCTTCAAACTCTGGATTCGGTCAAAAAAATTACCAACCTTAAAAACTTTTATACTAAAGATGTCGTTTTTTATTCCAAACTTCTATATTAATTACAAAAAATCGTTTGTAATTCCCATTTAAAATGCTGCTTTTGCCTCTGCATCTGTTCCTGTACCTGAACGTTCACCATATTGGTGTCTATTTGCTATGATACTTTAATACCTCCATGTATAAAGATGCTGCAGTTAATATATTTATGCCATACTGGTTAAAATCTAATAAAAGTTAAAACATCAGACTTGTCAACAAATTTCAGTGAAAGATATCTAAAAAAAATGTTTTTCTTTTTACATTTTGACTATGGTTTGAAAGCTTGTTCCCTATATGCAATTCATGTAAAACATTTCCCTAATATCTGCGGATAAAGAAAGCTCTCTTGATTTGATGCTTTATAAAGCATCCTGGCTGCAAGTCATCTGAAATTGGTTTTCTGAGGCATATGAAGACACAATGACACAGACAAGAGCAGGGACTACACTGACAAATTGCATGTGGCAGGCGGGTGGCCCGCGGTCACAGGGGTTGGTGAAAAGTCAGTCAGTGTTTGTGTTATTCCACAATGACAGGAAAACAGTCTGACTCCATCTCTTCACATGACGCTTTCAATAAGATGTCATACTAACGATGGTCATTTCTTTGCAGTAATTCCTCTTCATCATTCAACCATCAAAAAGTATTAGCACTTGCAGCAAGCGACAACCCCTTTAGTTCGCAAAATGTTTACTACAAGCATCCCTGCAAATAAGATTATAGTAGTTTAAATTTGAAGACAACTATGATAAAAAAAAACACATTAATTGATTACATAAATACTGATGCTTTTCACTATATATTTATTAAGCAATGTTGTTTTCAACCCAGTGCAAGTATTGTTCTTTAGAGGTCATAAAATGTATTAATTAATTGGAGTTTACCTCTATCTCAGTTTAAAATATTCACTGTGAGGTAGGCTTCCAGGGCTTATGGCAGTTCTTAGAAGTAATGTCATTCATTGGCCCCTAAACTAATATAAACTTAATTAGAGGGCGGCAAAAAGAAATACATTAATGGCTGGTGCAATGCCGATATTGGAGGGATGCGCTGCAGGGGGTTGAGACACCTTCCCCGCTCCACTGCATTGGCCCCAACTTTTCTATTATTATGTAATAGTCAGCGTTGCCACAGCATCAGAAAGCCTGCACAGCGCAGTGCTGCTCTTCTGGGAGGTCTGCTGCAGTGATCCCCAATGTATTTATTTATTTTTAATTTTGTTCTCATTGCGGAGTCTCTTCAACCTGACAGACCCCGAGATATTCATCTCAACTATTATCGTGTCAAGGAGGAAATCACAGAAAAGGCCTGCAGATGCCCCAACCTAGAATTCAACGGGTGACCCATTCAGAACTTCAGGACTTATCTTGGTATACTCTCCAGCAGCAACGTCTTCTCAAGCCCCTCAGTATCCAGGTGACCCACAATGGTAAAAATGCAGTGCTCTGTAACCCAGAAGGCCTGGTTTCTTTCTGCGAGGTCCTTGGACTCCTGAGAATAACCTTACCAGACTGAAATGCATATGGGCCCTCCTCAGGCTCCCGTTGCCAAGAAGAGTGCCATGGCACCAACAAAAAGCGCCAGAAGCGAAGAGCCAACAACCCAAATGACAACGCTGGTCGAACCATGCACACACCTGAAATTCAATAATAAAGTCATACCCCACTTACATCTCCTGATGCTGAGTTCCCTACCTCTAGTGAACTCTCACATGGTGTCTCGGGAAGACTGGCATGCTGTGTGTCTTGCCTTCATTCTACAATCTTTTTGGCTCTGTTTCTGAACGTTGTTAGTTCTTAGTGAGAAAATATGTCAGGTTAAACCTAACTATTCACTATGGGGCTGATTCAGAGATACGATTTCCACGGCACTTAGGAGCGTATATTTAAGATCCT
>WWET01002168.1:10269-21802 GCA_011038615.1 Limnodynastes dumerilii
TGTACATGGTGTACACACTTACCACCATGTCCTTAGATACGGAACCCCATTCTTTGGCCTCTTATATGCCATTATGTTTAGCTGTTATTGTGTATCTGTCAAAGCACTATTTGTTCTTCTATGCCTTTTCTTTCTTTCTCTCCACCCCTATTTTTCTAACCGGAGAGCCATGGCAAACCATATCAGCAGGGAAGGGTCAAGAAGTTGCACCAATGTCACAAGAGCTTGCTCCTCAACCCCCAAACCGACCAGATGGCAGCACCCGCAGATAAGTTTACAATCCTGTCCCTGAATGTGAGAGGCCTCAACACCCCAGAGTGATGCTGCAAGCTTTTTCATACCCTACTTGCGGGGAGGGTGGATGTGCATTTATTCAGAAAACCAATTTTAGGGAAGGTGCAGCTCCGTTCCTTAACAACAAACACTGTCCCTTGACATTCTTTAACCACAACCCAGACGATAAGTCAAAAGGGGTTGCTATTCTTTTCTCATGGCGGTTCACCTTTTCAGACACCACAGCAGTGAAATTAGGAGCAGGTAGGGGTATCCTAGTTAATGGTAAATTCCACAATCACTCCTTCGCATTCATCAATGTTTACGCCCCCGAAGAAGACAAAGATTACACATATTATTCCCACACGTTTGACTCTTACACAAGAAAAGACTATATTTTGGTAGGACATAACCATCTCCACCTTCTCAGTGATGCCACCATTGGCCTGATGACGTGATCATTTCCCCCTTTTTGTCACCCTGACTGTCCTTGACTCTCCCCCTATGGAAAGGTCTTGGTAGTACAATAAACACCTTTTACAGGACTCTTTTTGCAGGGCTCAGCTGGAGGAGACTATTGCGGATTATTTTACGCACAATAGTATGGAAGACACTTCCCCCGTTAAAGTCTGGGAAGCATTCAAAATGTGTGATCCAGGGGCGTTGCATCCAGCTGGGTTCTTACCTTAAAAAACAAAAGGAAGCTCAGAGACTCCAGCTCCTAGCCAAAATAACAGACCTAAAAATGCGCCATAAGCCCAGATGATGTCAAGATATCCTTTTCCGTCTTAAACGCCTGGGGGGACTGCAGGCCCGCTGCCTCTCCACATACTACATAGCATAGCATACTACATAGCATCTTTCCTACAGAGGATCCTAGACTGGTCAATCCCCACTCCCACAAAACAATGGATTGCTCTTGAAGACCAGTTTGTTTAGACACCGTTGCAGCTTTTACCATGGCTCCCCTCCTTCCCCCTGGTCATACACACAACCATAAGCCCCAGCCTAGACACCTGGAAAAGAGGCAGGGTTCCATCTCTTCACATCGTTCACCCCTTGCACCACTCACCTTTAATATAGACTATGCCCCTGGCCTGCAGCCTCAATCCCTCTCAGCCTGATCTGAAGCAGTCCTCACCAGAGTCGACCACATCCTTCAGAACGGTACTCTGCTCCTTGTCCAGGATCTACAATCCAAATATTCCTTACCCCCTGAGATGTTGACTCTAACCTGACTACATTACTTCCTCTCTCGATCCCAGTTCAGAGTCCATTTCAAACATGCCCTCACACCCTTTGAAACCATTGCTTTCAGTACACCTCCCCCGAGACATCTGATCTTCTTAATCTATAAAATTTTATTAACATATAAATTCACAGGTCTGCCCAGGTATGTCGAGGCCTTGGACCTGAATCTCATAGACTCTCCTTTAGAGGAGGTGTGGAACCGTATATTCCAAACCACACAGGCCTGCTCCATTAGCCTCTCAGTTATCGAGACTCAAATTAAAATTCAGACCAGATGGTACAGCACCCATCAACTAATCTAATTTACAGCACCCATCAACTAATTCCCTCTTCCCTGCCACAGGTACCTGAATCATGTAACCAAGCCACAGACTCGATGGTGCACATGATATGATGATATGATGGGGATGTTCTAAATTATCTCAGTTCTGGTACAGCGTGATCCAGATTACTCAGAGGGTTGTAGGTCCGGATACCCTGACAGATCCCAAATTCTGGATCCTTTCCTTACCCCCAGGTTCACCAACCATTATCCAACACACCCTTTAATCCACCTGGGTAAAACCACTAGGGTGCTTATCCTGGTTCATTGGTGCTCTACTACAGTCCCTATGCTAAAAGAATGGTACAAGAGTATTACATTTTACCGTTCACTGGATGATCATCCTTTCAGCAACCAATAACTCCCATGACTATCTAGCTACATGGGCCTCCTAGATCTCTAACATGGATTCGGAACATACCCCCAGCACATTTAACGATTCTCCAATCCCGGTAACTTAAGTACTAAACTATCATAGTTGCCTTGGCTTCCCCTCTGCTCTTCTCTGTCCCTATTGCTCCCCTTTCTCTCTCCCTTTTTTACTACTCTTTGTCTCTCTTCTTCTCTTTCTTACCTCAATTATTCCAATTGGTTATCTCAAAATTTGCGCCATAACAATATAAAGGAAACTGTTATCTTTTAGTGCTTAATTTTAGAGTGTTGCACTGTAGCAGTTTAGATTTACCTGCATCCTTTTCTCATTTTTGTTTATGTGATCACTGTTCTTGTTTGTACCGTCTTTCAAAAAACAAAGAATGAATATTAAATCAAACTTTTATGCTAGATGGTAGCCTAATACTGCCCATCATTTGAAGAACACCATGAAGCTCTGCAAATGACTTCACTGCCTACCTCAGGGAGAGAAGCACTTCTCAAAACAGAGAACTTAGGCCTCCATTTACTATGAATAACAGTCCCAGCTTTGCTTATGCTTGCCAGGCTAATTTACAGTTAATAACGGTTTCCACTTCCACTTCAGCTAAGAACTGGGTGCCACTTTCGAAAACTTTAGACGGCTTTCAAAATCCCTGCGAATTCCAACCACTGGAGGGCGCATACGCAGTGACTAAGTCCTGACAGGAACCACGATGTATATACGCAGTGACTAAGTCCTGACAGGAAACACGATGTATATACGCAGTGACTTCTTTTTCCACCCCCTAATAGCAGCAAGGATGTAGGGAGCAGCATATAGGGAGAATGCTGAAATGGCTATAAGAAGGTCATCTTCATGGCGTTCTTTTTTTGGTTTTCCTTTTTTTTCACTGTATAGAGGTGTACAATAAACAGTTGGTCTTTACATATGTATTAGAAATATAAAAGTAGAAGTGACGCATATGGTCTTTACATATGGATTAGAAATATAAAAGTAGAAGTGACGCATATGGTCTTTACATCTCTGTATTAATCATTAATTTTTTGCATAAATAGTACAGAATGTACTCTTAACTATGAAAACTCATTGCTCAGACACAGATGCTCAAGATCATCTGCAAACAAACACAACAAGAAGGATGCACATAGGTCTTTTTTTTATTGACACATTTTATTGACTGTCAGATAGAAAAGGATTATACCATGACTTTAAAAAGCTTGAATACACATATACCTGGATGTGTGTCACAAAGTATGATAAACATTGACTTTTTGAAACTATAACACTACACGTTAATGCTTCCTTCCTGATTACTCCCTCTGAGTAATGTCTTTCAAAAAAGTTGATTAAATAACATGGTACACCAATTCAAGACAACCGTGTATTAACTTTTATATTTTGTTTTAGCCGTAATTGAATCATTGCTAATTATAGGATGTCTTGCTTGCAGTTTTCAGTGTTATTGCACTAAGTTATTAAAATAGTAAAAATGCAACAGGAAAGGACTTTGGAAATAAAACATTGGGGGTTCAAAACAAACAAAAATTGATAACAATGGATTTTGATTGGTTAATGAATATCAATACAAAGGGTTCAGTGTATGCAATAGGGCTGAACAATATAGGCATTACATTTATTACTACCATTGGAAGCATTGCATACATGTTCAAAATGTATTTTCCAGTAAACAACATATGTTGTGAAAATGATGTCACAGCAAAGTTTACAGAAACTCTTTTGAAACCAGCTACATAGGTTAAAAGGACTCAGTTGTGACATGTCAAATTCTACATTATGTAAAGTGTCTGGCTTAAATGAAAGTATACTGCAATGTTGTCAAAAACAATGCTGGTTTTTTTTGTTTTTGAAAATCCTAAGGAGAAGGTTTAAAAATCAATGGAAGGAAGCCTTAAACATTTGTAAAAATGATAGTAGAATAAATCTTACATAAAAAGAGCAATAAAAAAACTAGAGGCCCATTAGTTGACTTTATTTCAAGCAGTAAATAACAGAACATGTTGTTTGAGATAACATAAAAGCACCAGTATAGGTAACAAGATTTGCATTTCAGGTCCCAACATAAGCCTGTTGGTAGAAATTGTGCAGCCTAGAACCTTAATGACTAAACTTATTGCCTAACGGAGTCTATAACATAGTATTCTGCTTACAGTATATAGTATGTGTCTGTGGGAATTAATCACTAAAGCTGGGCATACATTAGGACGATTATCGGTCCCAGCAGGGGGTGGGACGACAACTGGACGGATTCCCGCTAGGGAAATGTTCCATTATCAGCACCATACACCTACTCTGCTGGGACCGAAAATCCTAGCAGAAGAGGGAAGGGGAAGAGGAAGGGGGGCAGGGCTCACAGTGCTGCTCCATGCAAGGCTAATATGCTGCTCTGAAAGCTTTGATACCATCAAAGCGTTCAGAGCAGCATAGCACATAAATATACAGCAGAGGCTCTTGGAGGTAGTAATAAAGAAAAGAATCAGCCAAAGACACGCTTCACACAGCACGGTTTCCACTGATCCCTGTCTGTACTACTCCCTGCAATAAGCGCTGCTGTATATCTATGTACTATGCTGCTCTGACAGCTTTAAAGTATACCTTCAGAGCTGTCAGAGCAGCTTTGTACAGAGATATACAGCAGCAGCTTTGAAGAATAGGAAGCCATTCAGCTTGCTGATTGGCTCCCTTAAAATATCGGGAGCTTGTTCTCGATTTAAATCAAAGATGTTTAAAAATCAAATAATCATACCAGTGTTTCTGGTGCATTTATTTCATGTTTAAAAAATTGATCCTGGCCATTAACTACAGCGATAATATGCTCGATCACCCGATAATTGGGTGAAAAGGCAGATAATCGCTTTTGTGTATGGCCAGCTTAGGACCCAGTCAGATTATTTGTTATAACTAATAAGAGCTCCATGGAAGGCACCCCCTTAGTTTGTATAGTATGTCAAGTCTCTGAATAGAACTGGCTGGGACTAAGTTGCGGGTGGTCTATAGGTTATTTATTAGTATGTTAGCGGGACGGGTCAGTTTTGTGTACATCTCTCAAATATGAGTAGACCCTATAAGAGATAATTTTGTGGAATTTTTCACTGATGTTCATTTATTTTGAAGCAAAGATGAAATTTAATAGATAAAAAAAACTCCTTAATATTAAATATCAGAAAAAGATGAATGTAAACTAGAGATACATATATTTACATGTTTGGTTCATATTATAAAGGTCTTTCCTGATCCAAAAACTGTTTCTATAATAATAAAAAGAATTCTACAACCAATAATAAGTTCTAATTTGTATATTAGCATGAGGCTGTACCCATTATATAATGGAGTCATCAGTCTATTTTACTAGATGGGGGAAGGGGTATCTATATCACTGTTTAATGATAACGATCAAACTTTTACATCTAACTTACTCTCTCATTATACTCTTTATTCTTAAAAACAAATTTCACTTTCAAGTAGACATGCTGTTAAAAGAAATTTTTTTTATATGTTATTGTTAAGTAAAAACAAATGAATACTTAAAATTTTACTTTTATTCTTTGTTGTATACATGTGCTATTCCTTCTGTTTAGCTCTTAGAAAGTAAAAAAAAACAAAAAACACTAAAAAAAATAAAACAACCAGCTGTTTTCTTTGCAGAAGAACAGAACACTCAAGTTGCAGCCATTGCTGGGGGAGAAGACCTTTACTTAAGAAGAAAAGCCCATCACAGATCGCTGGATGGTTTAGTCTACACAAGCCAGGATCATCAATCAAAGACGATACTGACTCATAAGCAAATTTTAATCAACTTCACTGTTCTTAAATAGATCCCTGGACCCTTCAACCAGTTAAAGTGCATCTTTGTGATATGTTATTATTATACCAGGAACCTTCTCAACTGAAAATATATTTTTATATTGCAAATAAGGCATTGATGCAGTGCAAAGCTTTACCAATATCCGTACAGTCTAATCTTATCTGCTCCAGAACATGGGGTAAAGTACATACTGTTCTCACCATATCTGAACATATTGACTTTTTAATATGTATCAATCTGAACTCCTAGTTCCTCTTTTGTATAGCGTTCCTATCTAACTGTTGTAATAATATTTATATTACTTTATTAACACATAAAAATCTGCAAAAGATAACCTTGCCTAAATTATCCCACAACAGCAATATAGGTCTCATGTTTTTTGGTGTTAGAAACAATAGGACAAATACCCTTCCCCCAGCTACTGCAACCTCTAGCTTCTGGGACTGAGGTTAAAAAACGAATTGTCAGAATATTTTATAAATTACTTGAACTGCCCAGCAGTGCCACGTGCCATTGGTATGCTCTGTACAGAGCTTATAAAAGAAAAAACATTGAGTATTTCCCTGTCTGCAAAATCATACAGCAGATGCAGTGAGGCCAGTCCATAGGCAAATAAAGGCTCAGAAACCATAACAATTTAAACTAAGTCTATATGACATTTCAAAATTCCATCCTGTATCTCTCCTACACTAACCTGAAACAAGTACTAAGTAATAAGTAGCATGCAAGATCTATTGCACAAACACTGTGCAAGCATTGCTGCAAATGCTAGTAAGGCTGGGAAGGAGGACATAAAGGATTGGCCAATAATGCAGTGGATCTTTACTGTGCTCACTACAAGCTGGCATCTACCAGTTAGCATCAACTGTCTTGGTGGCATTTTATAACAAAAGTCCCTGGAAATACCAAAATTGAATAGTTTTAAAGCAGGAGATGGAGATACTTTACATTATGCTGGGATACAGAAGAGATAAAGAGAGTGGAATGTAGTGAGGTCAGGCTGTCACCTGAGCACAAATAGAGCAGATTTTGCTGGCCAGCAACAATCTCCATTTGTATTTGCTTAAAAAAATAACAGAAAGAATAAATAGACTGGGTACATATAACCATGTGGCTACCAGAACAACACTGTATATTTCTAAATAATAAGAGAATACTCTGGAAGCCAAAGATATAAAGGCAGCTGCACGTCAGAGACTCAAAATGTTTGTTGTCTATAGCAGTTCTATGGATTAATTTGTAGTTCTAAAAACATACAAAACATATTAAATGAACTCATCCATAGCTACAAAGCAAATCACAAATTAGCCAAAGAAATGACTCTTAATAAGTCATCTAACGGAATTATTCAAATGCACTCAATAAAGTAACATATTCCTTTTTAAAATGAATATCATATTAGGAAGGGGCAGGTTCACAATGATAGATCTCAGCAGTCGCCTCAAATGTGTTTTCCTTTGCTGCTGCCGTGCAGTTGCTCTAACAGTCATATTCAGTCCAATATACAGAAGCTCATAGCAGCCTCAATGCATGGGCTGAGGAGGTGGGCGAGCAGGGGGTGGCCCTGGAGGCATCCGTGAAGGGGGAGGACCAGGTGGGGGCTGTCTTTGTGGAGGCTGTTTTGGGGGATGGTTTGGTGCAGCAGGTGGAGCAGGAGGCTTATAGATAGCCTGGCTTCCGTCAGCTTTCACCCTTGTAAAATTAATGCAGCGGCCCTGAAAATACATTGAACATAAAAAATCACTACATAAAGCAAATTAAATAATATATAAAGGATATACTGCACAATCCAGTCTGTATTATATTATTTATAACTAAATCCACTTTAAGAAGTTGATTTATTGCAATAAAACCAGTAATTTCATTGTGACTGCTATATGTTATCCACACACTGGAGCATCATTTTGAAGAGTTGTATGTGCTATTTGTATTTTTCAAGTTACCTTTTTCAATCCTGGAAACATTACACCCTCAAGAAGATTTAGTGTTTCCAAAACAATTGTTGACCCATTTTTCTCTGTTTTATTCTTATACAGTAGAAAACTGACATTTAAGCTCTTTTAGTGTGATATCATTTTTTTTTTTTTGAGGTTTGAAACAGGTGTTTCTTAGTTTTATGTGCTATTAGGATGGTTTATTTTGTTATTACAGAATATTCCCAGCAGCAAGAAGGATTCTGGCTATTTAGGAAAGAGACATTGTGATGCTGTGAGGAAACAGTAAAATAGGGTAAACACTGCAGATAATCTTTCCAGTCACACAATCAAAAGACCGTTTCTCCAAATATCTTACCTATGTGTACTGTCCACATATCCCCTAATAGATACAGCACACACTGATCTGGCATAATAGGAGTGCCAAAAGATCAAATCAAAAGTTCACAGACCGTTTCAAAAGATTATTGAGCATCTTTGGACAGTACACACTGGTAAGATATCTGGTGAAACAGTCTTTTGATTGGGTGACTGGAAAGATTATCTTTCGAATAAAGCCCCAGTTTGCACCCACCTTTAGAGTCAAAGACCCCGATCCTGAACTACGCTGCCCGGCGTAGCTACGGCAACGCCCAATCGTGGATCTTCTACGCTGCAGTTAGAGAAGGTAGGCGGGGGAGGGAGGGTAATGAGGCTGAGAGGGCGGCATTATCATACTAACGCCGCCGTCCCAGCGTATTTACACTCCCTTACGCCGGCTGAAGTCAGGGTAGCCTTCAGACAGTGTAAGGGAGTGCAAATACGATGGGGCAGGGGGAGTGTCAGGGGGAGTCCCATGATGTAACGCTGAGCGTTAGGTCTGGATCAGGCCCAAAGGGAATGAGCAGAATTTCCAATAGCACAGGACAATAATTTAAAGCTTGATCACATTACCTCAAGAAAATTGTGGTGTCAAACAAAGAAACAAATGAATAATGTATTTTCAAAATAATAAATATAAATAAAAACTCAATAAAATTAATCTTTGAATGATTAAAAATAGATGTAACTGATATTAGAAGACACAACTTTTTTTGTCTCCTACCTTGTCTCCTGCCTGTGGTCTCATAAGAGACACTTGATCATATCCTCTTCTTAGCAAAGCCCAAATTGCATCCAGTTTACCCTGCAGTAAAATAGTAGGTCAAGCATGAATGCACAATGGTAACGTGGATTGTAAAAATCTATCAGAGAGGTATTTACCTTGATTGGACTGTACCATTTCCTTTCCTGTGGACCATGACGGTTTGAGTGTTTCTTTGGTTTGGGCTCCCAAGGCTCGTATTCTTGATCCGGCAGCTTAATGATGGCATTTTTAGGTTTCTCTAGCTTTGCTCCCTCTTCAGTTGAGCCTTTACCACCCCATCTCACCTAAAGCAAAAACAAGAAATACATCAATAATTATAATACCTTTACAATAAGTATATTCAAGTTCTATAGTATTTGCTAAACCTCAATGCAGTCTTTGTTTAAGAATACATTTTAACAGATCCAATCTGTGGCAGATCTACACTTAATGTCACCGAGGCAGATCCAGACTTAATAATGACAGCTAATTTACGCATTCTGTATGTGTAAATGTGGCTGTGGGAACGCACTGTGTATGCGTGCGCCAGATGTTATGAATCGTAACTCTGATCATACACAATTTGTACGTAACTCCATACAAATGGGCGTGATATCCCTATGCAAAATACGTATTGTGGGAGGGGGGAGGAAATTCAATTGTATAGTATGGGCTGGCTTAGACAGTTACGTATGACAGGGCCATATGTACGACCAGAGATATGCAAGGAAAAGTTAAGGTAGGGTTCTGAACATGTAAATCAGCTAAGTTACGTGCATGCGAGGGGAGTGCCCAGGGAAGTAGTGCGTAACTCGGGTATGCCTGCGTCCATAAAATGACCTTAAGTCTGGATCTGACCCACCATCTCTTTCTAGTAGCGTCTGATTAGCAAAGTAACAAAAAAAGTACTTTGCTAGTTTCACTTTGGGAGTTTGACCCCTCCCACAAAATGAATGCTTGCACACTGTTCAAATAGTAGGAGTGTCTTAATATAGACCTTCTGAGTACACATATAGCAGATGGATAAGGACTCACCTACAGGAGGTGCCTTGACGCTGGGCAGGTGAGCTTAACCCAATATAGCTATAGTGAACTAAACCTTCTTTTTTATGTATGTGCTGACACATAGTGTTATATAATGCATGTTTGGAGCACCGGACCTCTATTTCGTTCCTTGTAGTAGTGTTTTATTACTTTATTGTTCATGTTTATCTTATGTTTTTTTGTGAGCATATACTTTAATATTAAATCTGGTCACTCCTGTCCCCCTCATACCAACCTAAAATAATTACACAGACAACAAATTATAATGAATGTATTAATTACCTTACTTATTAACTGAAAGTTATTTATCATACATTAATGTACATTATTGCTATTATAATAACTAGTGGCAAGAAAGCCAGAGACAAGTGAGAACGTCTCAAATCACCAAACATCTACAAAAAATACTTAACAACATATTTATCAGTAAATCTACGATGGTCTTTTTAACTCCAGAAGCCTGGCCCCCTTGACTCACCCACTTGAAAAAGTGTTACCTTAAAATCAGTTCTTCACAACAAATACATTATTTAAACCACAGAACTTCAACCAACATTCCTCAACTTTTTGCAAATGCTTTCCTGCTAACACTACCAAGAGGAACCACGTATTCAACTATACTTTGGCAAACCAAAAGCTGAAACAGGCTGATTTTTTCCCTTCACTGCCTTTTATTCTCTATCAGGTTCACCAAACTCACCCCTTATTTTCCACCTATCCTGAACCTTCCGCCTGTATTTGCCACAGTCCTGCTCTGCTATGGGTTTTAACCCCTTTGGGCTTATGCAGCTCTTAGTCTCCCTTTGGCTAATTTTATTGAGGGAGGTTGAAACTCTTATTTAAATAATAATAAATAATTTATAATAATATCTTTCTTTAAATTAAATCATAGCAAATATAAAATCTAACTATTTTTCTAACCAATAAAACAAATGAAAAGTAAATGTTCATATGCTTATGACATGTTTGGAAATAAGCATTTCTCTTTTAAACCCAGCATATTTAGAACTGGTACAAAGCTGAATTTACCTTAAATGAATCACATTTTTGTGTTGCTTTCTCCAACTTACTTTGTGAACTCATACACATTCAACTCAGCAGCAGTATTGCCTCCCAGTACTAGACAAGAGACTGACAATCATGTCCTAAAGGCACTGTTAACTTCTGGGAACTGTCCAGAACATGGCAGGAAATATGGTACTTACAACTTACACTGCCTTTAATATAATGCATAATGACATATTAATAAGATAGTATAAGCATGAACTACCTCTTAATAAATGTATGTATGAAATAATTGAAGTGTGCTTGTGTGTGTATGTGTGTGTGTGTGTTAATTATTGCTGGACCTGAAATACCATCTTAAACCAACATCTTTAAATTAAAATGAACCTAAACTGCAAAA
>WWET01002168.1:21826-37397 GCA_011038615.1 Limnodynastes dumerilii
ATATATATATATTTATATATGCTGTGTATGTACTGATGTACTGTGTAGGAATTGAAAGTGCAGACTCTATTGGTTGGAAAACTATAAATGATGTCATTTTAGCTAGCCCAAGAGTTACAAGTAAACCTGAAGGGAGGCGGGCAGATTAAAACATTTAGAATAAGTAAAACATCTTGGTACTGTACATGTGTAACCTAGAATGGCAGTTTTTAACATGGACCAGTCCAACCCATCTGCCTTTGCTTTGGCTAAGTGTGGTTGTGGTTTAGGTACTAGTGGCTCCCCTGAATAGTCAAACTCAAAAAAGTAGGGGTGTGTGCAGAACCTGTATGTAGACTAATTCAGAATAAATCATGTTGAGGCAATCTCAAGATGAAAGAAAAACAGATTTTGTACACAACTCATTGTCATTCTGGCCATAAACCTAAACAGTTACAATCACTTACACACTTATCCATACACAAATACCCCTATTTTTCATGGGGTATTTCTGTTTACCAAAGTACATTGACCATGCAGAAGCCTCCCCTTGCTATCAGGATTTCCTCTAATAGTTAATTACTTTAGTAGAGATGTCCATTTAAAAATAACATTTTAACTAGCCATGTAATGATTCTTCACCCTTATTTTGTGAAATTGAGGTTCAGAGATAGTGGGAACAGAACATTCATATTTTGAGTGTCATTAAGTCATTAATGTAAGGAGCCAGAGGCATTGAAACACATTGTAATAGCTTGCATCCTAAGTAAAACAGCTTGCAAACTTAAGTAAATTTAAAACAGAATCAGGTGACTATTTTCTATCTGTCTACAGTATATCTACCCTAACGCAGGGCTCGAAGTGAAGGAGTATACGGGGGTATGCCATACCATTTCTTCTCCCACTGGTTTAGCTGAAAAGCTATAAATCTCCATCCACTTTTATTATTTCTATACCGCCATTTCAAAATTTCCACTTCGACCACTGCCCTAGCATGAATCTGTTTGTCTGTATTTGTGCTGTGCATTCTTGCTGGGTGTTAAAACTAGATGTGAAGAGAAGCTTTGAGAAGGGGCTTAACCTATTGTAATCAGCTGTCAGAAATTCTACATAAATAGGCTGCTGACTCATTTGGGCTTGCTCATTGTAGTAGCTTGCATCCTAAGTGAAACATCTTGCAGCCTTGAGTTTGAAACAGAATCAGGTGACTATTTTCTATCTGTCTACAGTATTATCTGTCTGAGTGTGAATCTGTTTGTGTCTACACTGCATTCTTGCTAGGTGTTAAAACTTGGTGTAAAGAGAAGCTAGGAGGAGGGGCTAAATCTATTGTAATCTGCTGTCACCGCTAGGTAACCTCATCAGCACCTTTGGTTTCAACTACCACCTCTAAGCTGATAACACTCAAATTTACCTCTCCCTCTGATCTCAATCCCTCAACCCCTCTCTTCTGTCTAAGATTTACGAGTGCCTTGTGTTCCTATCAACATGGATGGCCAAACGCTTCCTGAAGCTGAATATGGACAAAACGGAAATCATTGTTTTTCCTCTCCCTAGTATTTCCTCCACCCCTCCATCACCATAGTCATTGGTGACACCTCTGTCTCCTCCTAACGTTCGCTGCCTAGGTGTCACCCTTGACTCCTCACTTTCCTTTATAACTCATATTCGTGCCCTCTCTCATTTTTCCGTTTCCACCTATGCAACATTGCTTGCATCCGTCTTTTCCTCACCAATGAAGATACCAAAACCCTCATTCACTGTCTAGTCATATCATGTCTTGACTATTTTAACCTCCTCCTCGTTGGTCTCCCAATGAACCGTTATACACCCCTTCAATCTACACGCAATGCTGCTTCCAGGCTCATCTTCTCACGCTGCGCTACCTCAGCCTCTTTATGTCAAACCCTCCACTGGCTAACTGTTCACTTCAGACCTTTCTTTAAATTCCTTACCCTCACCTTTAAGGCCATCTCCTAATCCACTGTTCCCTACCTCTCTTCCCTCATCTCCATGCACACCCCATCCTGTCTTCTCAGTCCTGCTAACCACCTCTGTCTGACCTCCCTACCGATCACCACATCTCACACCCGTGTCCAGAACTTCTCCTGTGCTGCAACTCTGCACTGGAATGACACCCCTTCTTCAGTCAGACTCTCCCCCACATTGCAGGTGTTCAAGCGCTCACTCAAAACGCACCTGTTCAGGCTACCCTACCCCTCTCCCTCTTAACATCCACACTGCATCCTACATCTAACCATTCTTCTTCCTTCCCCCTCTCTTCTGCTCAGCAGTCTACTTCCTTCCCCCTCCTTATATCTTCTGTAAGTTCATCCCTCCCACTTAGTTCACGTGAGCAGGGCCCTCCATCCTAGTGCTTTTCCCTCCTCCACCACTCTCCCCTCATTTCGTACCCTATTGTCCCCCTCTGCTACCCTTTTACGCTGTTCCCACCTGGTAGCTACCTCGCAACCTCTCACTGTGCTCTATCCCCTCCTCCCTGATCTGTCAAGCTTCACACCTTGCATTTTTCCTTGCTGTCTGTGCTTGCTTCACTTTATTGTATTTTTGTGATTCTTCTATATTTATTTTGTATTTTATTTTATTATGTACTATGCTATTCATCCCTGCTCTGTATGTCTGAACTGTATTTTGTTGGTGTATTTTGTACGGCACTGAGGGCATCTTGTGGCTCCTTATAAATAAATGATAATAATAATAATAATAATAAAAAAGTCTGAACTCTATTAATGATTGTTATTTTTTACACACAAGCATATTCTGTGGTTTTATACAACCAGGAAGACATAAAGGAATATTATTTGCTGCCTATCTTGATAAGCAGTAAATTATATTCCTTTGCCTATTAGCTGCACTTATGATGTCTTTAACTTTGAGATCTTTATGACCAGTAATCCAATTTACTGACTGACCGTGGTTGTAGTATAAAGGTTTGTCGACAGGACAGGATGATTTGTATTTCGAATTTACAGACACTTTACCTCCATCCTTTTAATACCTCCCACTCCTCTTCCTCCATAGTAAGATGCATCTACAGTTGGCCATTTTTTCTTAGGTAAACCATCTTCATCATCAGATTCCTAAAACAGAAACAGACACCAATATGGTTCATATATTCAGATGTTCATTTGCCTCTCATTTTAAAGACTAGAGTATAGCTAATAAATGTGGAGTTTATAATTTTGCCTTTAATTAGTTATTTTGCCAAAAATAATAAAATGTATATATTTTTAAAGCCAAGGGGCCAGATTAAACTAAGATGGAAAAGTGGAGATGTTGTCCATAGCAACAAATCAGATTCTAGTTTATACTTTCCTATTACATACTAGAAAATGGCAGATAGAATATGATTGGTTGCTATGGGTAACATCTCCACTTTTCCAAACCTGCAACTTAGTAAATCTGGCCCAAAGACTGTGCTTCATTCAATTCTAATATGCAGACATTTATTTTACATAAGCATAAATACAGTACAAGCAAGTACATAAATGATCAATCACACAAACAATCTATTCCAATTATAGAAATGAACAGCAAGTAAACTGAAGCATATATTTAGTGGCCAAGTAGTCCAGTGGGTCTGAAACCGATTTGGTTAAATTTAACAGTTAAAAACAATCAAATACCAAACAAATGCACCGTCAGCCCTATTTTTCATTTATGTTAGTAACTAGTATTGGGCCAGATCCAGAACTAGGAAGAACACCCAGCTTCTTGCGGTAGTAAGGTGATTTTCTAGCAGCCTGCGGGTGCATGCCAGATGCTCAACATCGGAACTCCTATCATATGGAACTCAGTTCCGTACAATAGGTTTTCCATGCATGGGGTGGCGTCCCAGAGAGGTGGGGATAAGCATACAGATTAAGCTAAGTGGATGGTGAAAGGAAGATCTGCACGGGTCTGCATTCATGCAGAGATTTCACTCCCCTCTCACATGGAGACTTACAGACCTCCACACACATGAATCACAGCCGTAATCATTAATATTTGTGCCAGTGCTTGTGAATGTGCAAATCAATAGAATCAAAGCAATCAAAAACTGTTGCAAAGGATAGATTTCAGCTGTACATGGACGTAGGTTTGCATTCTGGTAGCCATAGGATGTATGCCTAGGTGCTGCACTACTGCACAAATACTGTATATATGGTACAAAAAGTGCTTTATCTGCTAAATTAAGCTGTAAGTGTATATTTCCATACATTGCTATGGATGCTCCTACATGATATAGGTGTAAATATGGATTTACACAGGTTGCCATGATTGTTTCTTACAACAATATGATTTATTTATGGTTTATCTTAGAGTTATATTTCATTCTTCCAAGTATGTGAAAACAGACCATTATCAGAATGTCTATGAAATGACAGTTCAGGAAAGAAATCTTTCATGGAAATCTTAGCACAACATCTTGATCTTTGCTCTGATAATACAAGGATTCTTCAGAGTAAAAACAAGGCTTATGACTCACTTCCTCTCATTTCTTTCATGCAGCTGGCAACTTCACATAAATACCCTCTTTTATTTATCATGGAGAAGTATTTTGAACGCATTCGTGAATAGGAAAACCAGACATATTCTAGATATCTTATGTAGATGAAATCAAATTCACAAATGCACTCATTGCCACAGCAACTGTGAAGATCACAAACACCAGACTAAATCTCTTTATAGAAATGGTCACAAAACACATATTAATATCTGTATCTCATTGGCATTATTGGCTTTAATAAATAGTCATTAAACTAAAACTGGCCTTTCTCCAGTGTATATTAAACAGAAAGAAATACAAATCAAATGGTGGTTAGATACTTTTTTTTCTCTCTCAAAATAATGTAAGCAGCCTACAGCACAGGAGGATTATTGATTCAATATTGATTATTGAAAGGTGGTGACCTTTCATTAAGTAATGGCACTTACTTATTTTTTTAGTAATGGCCATCACTAGAGTAGTAGGTTCTCACTTAAGGATAGAAGCCCACAGAGGAATATCTGAGGTTTAGGTATTGATACATTAGTATATAGAGATGCCTTGTCCTGCTTTAAACAGTGAAGAAAGAAGATAGCATAAAGAGTAGGCAGTGGCTAGACACAAACGAATCACCCACCACTCCTAAATCTGGCATGGCTGAGGATAATCTGTGGGCGCTATATAAAAACCTGTTAGTAAATAAAATAACAAATATAATAAAGGGCATGTGTTGAGTGGCATAACAGCTCAGCCATGCAAGCAAAAAGGTGGGTCAAAAGTGGTTGCAGTCCCCGGTTAGAACATGGCTTTTCCGAAATAGGGACATCCGAAAGTCCAATGCCAAACTTTAGATAGAATGGTGTAAAGCACACCAACACTGGACTTTGGAGTAGTGGAACTGTGTTCTGTGGAGTGATGAATCACGCATTTGTCAGGTGGCTGAGTCTGGGTTTAAGGAGAATGTTACCTGCCTGACTGCATAATGCCAACTGTGAAGTTTGGTGAAGGGAGGGATAATGCTATGGGGCTGTTTTTCAGGGTTTAGGCTAGGCCCCTTACCTCCAGTGAAAGGCAATCTTATTGCTTTAGTATAACCAGTCATTTTGGACAATGCAATGGTTGCAACTGTGGCAAAAGTTTGGGGAAAGCCATTTTCTACATGACTGTGCCCCAGTGCACAAAGCAAGGACTATAAACACATGGGGCCTGATCCAGAACAACGCATCGGAGCGAATTTACACGTGGCGGAGACGTATAATCGCCTATTTCTAAGTACTGCGCGTGCGCACCATAGAAAATACGCTCATTAGCGTAGCGTAATTGTGAACGTATGGGCCATTCATGTAATTGTCACGTAAATACTTACGTGAGTCAACAATACGTTCGTTTTACATGAAGTAGGTGGAGGTTTGTATGTAAAGTGTACAGTATGGGTGTGCTAAGCGGCGTACGTTCACGTAGTCTATACGTCTGTTAGCGGACGCACGCTGTTACCCTGAAAAAAAGTTAAGGTAGGGTTTGGGAAGCGGAACTCGGTGAATTACGTACATTCAAGGGGTGTGCCTAGGGGAGTGTATAGAACATACGCGTGCGAAAATTCGTTATGCGTGGAAACATATTGCACACGTAGTTCTGGATCTACCCCATGGTTTGAGGAGTTCAGTGGGGAAAAACTTGACTGGCCCACACAGAGCCCTGACCTCCATGCCATTGAGCACATTTGGCATGAACTGAAATGAGCCAGGCCTTCTCATCCAACATCAGTGCCTGACCTCATAAACGCTCTATAGAATGAATGGCACAAAATCCCACAGGAACAATGGTTAGGTGTCCGAAAACGTTTGTCCATATAGTGTGTATATATATATATATATATATGTATATAAATATATATATATAATATATTTGTAGAAATAAAAAGCCACGTAGACAATTCTATTAATGCAAAAGTCTATCACCAACATTTCAATCATATTAAGTGATTTTCATTAGAGTGTATAAAGGATGCAACAAACGTCATATTACATCCTTTATACACCTTGATGAAAGTCATTTAATATGATTGCAACTTTGGTGATCACTTTATACATTAATAAAATTGGCTAATGGCCTTTTTCTAGCTACAAGTCTCCTGAGTGCCTTCCTGTAACCTGTTTCTGCAATTTCCATTAAAGAGCACCAGGACTCTATCTATCTATCTATCTATCTATCTATCTATCTATCTATCTATCTACTATCTATCTATCTATCTATCTATCTGTCCGTCCGTCCATCCATCTATCCATCTACAATAGAAGAGACAGCACTCCCGTCAAAGTAGTACTTGCTATGGTGCACAGCAGGTCAAGCTCACCAAAAAGAGAAGTGTCACTCATAGACTTCCAAAATGTCCTTTAATTAATCCAAATTGGCTAATCTAATGCTGATCGGCATACTCACCCATTATGGAAAAAAACAATGCAAAAATGGCTTCCTGTCTCGCCGGGGACTCCCACCGGTACGTGTGTGTATTTTTATATGTGTGTATATATGTGTGTGTGTTTATATATTTGTGTACGTGTGTATAGAATGTTACCACTCTGTGAACTGCTCATTGCCACTGCTAAGTGCCAAAACCATCCAGTGAAAGGCCCAGAAAAAGCTCCCTGGGTCAATGTTTTGCCCGACGTAAACCAAAGGTCTGAACAGGCCCAAACCCCCCTAAAACCTGGTCAGGATCCAACTGGACCACCTCATATTGGTGCAGGTGTGTCTGAATGCATAGCCAAACAGACAAAGAAACAAACAGACTAAATTACTTTTATATATAGAATATATTTTATATATACAGTATATATAAATAATGTTTTTTCTAAAAACCTTTCAAGGCTTATAAATGTTATGTATATTTGTGTGATATGCTATTACTTAATTTAAAGTTAATGCATATATCTAGTAGCTGAGAAGCTAAAACATAACTGGATGAATGAAAGGAAGTCTGTGTATACAGAGCTGCAATGTCCAGCTGTATCCTGATGCAAGAAGGGGTTCGGACATATGGAGCCATGAATAGAGATTTTGTTGAATGGGATATAAATATCAGGGAGGGAACATTAATATTTATTCCATTCTAGTGTCTAGCTTTTTTTTCTTTTGCTGGTATGAAGATTATTGAGCAAGAAACTTGAATCAGTATGTAGTAGCTATATCTGTGAACCCAGGATATGGCTGTGTCAAAAGATCATCCCAGGGTCACAGACTGCAGGTTTGACCTAGGAAATTCCAGGACTTTGCTCTGCCCTGGCAGTAGTTTTGAGTCATCACACTGTGTAATTTGTACATTATTGCACCTCTCACACTGTCCCCCTACCAGGGGATTGTACCCAGGAATAACCGTTCTTTTCTCCCGTGTCACTAAACCTGGGCGCTCGGGACCTTTCACACCACACCTCAATCCCTGCCATCTTGGATCTTGCCCTGGCAATACGGGTTGTTGAGGGGTTATGTGAAAGGGGTATAAGAAGGAACACCCCACTTTTAAATGCATAGGCCTGATAGAAACTCAAATGCAAAATAGGATGTATACTGCCAATTGGAAAACTCCAAACACCTTTCTTGTGGTTTAAGACATCTATACACAAGTAGTGACACAATACTCAAGCATGATAAGTTAAGTTTACTTTTCCAGTCATCCAGGTGCAAAGGCAGTTATGTATAGTGAAAGCAATGGATAGGCATCATGCAAGCATTCTCTATTAATTGACAATTTAAATGTAAAAAATAATATATGGTCATTAATAAAATTACGTAAAAATGAATTAATTAAATAGATTTTTTTATTTTTATTTTTTAAAACAACTTCTATTAATTTACCTGGGCTGTCAGCAAAAAACATAAGAAACATTTCCATATCTTTAGCGAAGCATTCATAAGGATAATGCTACTGTAATGGTCTGATATAGCAGTGGAATGTCGGCCGTCAGCAGATTTCTGGATTAGATGTGCCCTATAGCTGGTGCAAACGTTTGCATGTTAAATTTGCATGCATATGTTGATGTTCAGCATTGGGAATGTGTAAAATATTATTAGTGTACGTTGGTTTATTACATACACCCCCTTCCTGTTAAGACCTTGAAACACAAGCTGTCACAGCAGTGAGTTGTGTTAGGGGCAGAATCACCACATTTGCATAAGCTTCTGTTCTGAGCATACGCAGGAAAAATGTTGGTTAAGATACGCTACGCTATCTGGTTATGATTAAGTCTAAATAAAAAACTATAATATGCACAACTCAGCTTAAACAAACACAGATAAGTATATGATGTCCTAATAGAATAATAGAAAAACATGTTAATGTTGTTTATTTTAAAGACAGTATAATCAGTATTCATTATGTAAGTTATTTTGATGGGTTGTTTAAATTGTTATCACTAATACAAAAAAGCAACTTCTGCTATTAGAGGTCCATGTATCCCAGTAAAAATCTAGAAAAATCAATATAAAACATGGGTCAATGATTGGTCAGAATCATGGGCTTAACACTGGACCCCCAGGCTGTGTATAGCTGTACACTGCAGACACTGGTGCTAAATCCATGCAAATTATTTAGCTGCTAATATATGGTCCCACAAATGCATCTCAGTGAGCATGAATCCTCTTACATTTAGAAATCACCTATCAACTGCAACACCCTTTGTTGCCACAAACATGCTTGGGACTTGACAGCTATATTTTCGCACATTCCTGTCAAGCAACCTGGGCTGGTGCAAGTATTAATAATGACATCCCGTGATTGTTTAGGTCACATAGATGTCTGAGGAAGGTCAGCAGGGATCATGGCAACTTCTATCAGTTTTTCTTTGCTTCTTGTTTGCCAAAAATTGCAAACAAACTCTGACACCACTGCATTTGTGACTTTGGTAACCTAGACATTTATACCATTTGGGCATTCCTATTGAATTTCTCAGTGATGCCATTCTGCAATCTTTAAAGCCAATAATATTGTAAACAACAGAAATGTAATGTACACAATAGTGTAAGACCTACATGTCTTTTAATTTAGCCTCCCTTCTATCCCTGCAAACCCCCTTGTATGCCCCAGCCATCACTGCAAACCCCCTTGTATGCCCCAGCCATCACTGCAAACCCCCTTGTATGCCCAAGCCATCACTGCAAACCCCCTTGTATGCCCCAGCCATCGCTGCAAACCTCCTTGTATGCCCCAGCCATCACTGCAACCCCCCTTGTATGCCCCAGCCATCAGTGCATCCCCCCTTGTATGCCCCAACTATTATTGCAGTGGTAGGAGACTGCTCACCAGGCGCAGAGTCTAACCTGAGTTCTGGTGTTCACTGGAGCCCCTGATGGTGGGGACAGTCTGGGCTGCAGAACAAGGCAGGTTGCAGCCTCCGGCAGACAACTCCTATGCATGCGTGTAAGACATGAAGACAAACAGAGAGAAAAGTCCAGTGCAATAGGTCACCACAATGACAGACAAACAGTGATACAGACAAGGGCTAACGCTCACTCAGACAGACCAGAAACAAGCACAGGCATACAGAGGCAAGGAACAAGGCAAGGGTAGGAACACAGATGGCACAAAGGGCAAAGATGAGAAATGGGTACTCAATAATCAGAATAGCAAAGCAAGGAGAATGAGGAGGAGGCAAAAAAGAATGAGAGGCATGGGGCAGGAGACGCTATAACCGGCGGGGGAAGTGTGTCCCCGCCACTCTATTTACAGGGAGGCTGGCCAATCAGGTGGCATAGACTGGACCAGCCTCCCTGACCCTGAGTGGAGCATGTCTCGGCTACTGTGATACAGCCGGGACCAGGAATGAGAGAGTGCCGCAGACTGAGAGGAAGGAGGCGCTCTGGCTGCCAGAACAGCTGAAGAGGAGACCAATAGGGGGAAAGCAGCGGCTGAGCGCATGGCTAATTTGCATACCATCACGCCCACATGACAGTATGCAGGAAACAGAGCAGAGCTGCAGGGACAAGATGGCACCGGCCGTGACAAGGAGTGAGGCGTCAGGTAAGAGATTTACATGCCGATCCTGCGGTCCTAATAAGTTGCCATCCAGAACTGTACCCCCCCCATTATATGTCCTAGTCATTACTACAGGCCTTCTTGTATGCTTCAGCCATCATTGCAGTCCCCCTTATATGTACTATCCATCACTGCAAACCTTCTTGTATGCCCCAGCAAATATTTCAGCCCCCTTGTATGCCCCCCCCCTTTATGTCTCATCCATTATTGCAGCCTCTTATATGTTGCCATCCATCACTGCAGCCCCTCTTGTATGCTCCAGCCATTATTGCACCCCCCCTTTATGTCTCATCCATTATTGCAGCCTCTTATATGTTACCATCTATCACTATACTCACCCCATTATATGTCCCAGCCATCACTACAGCCCCCTTGTATGTTCCAGACATCACTGCTCCCCTCTTCATAAATTTTCAGCCCTTATTGCAGCCCCCCATACATTTTCATCCCTCATTGCAGCCCCCCATAATTTTTCAGCCCTTATTGCAGCCACCCCTTCACTTACCTCTGCTTACTGAGTCTGATCACTATCTTCTTACTCCTCTGCGGTGCACGCTCTTTTCCTTCTGAATGATGCTGATGTGACCTTCAGGTCACGCCAGCGTCATTCATATGAGAGGGAGGAAGTGCTGCAGAGAAAATAAGCTCTCTGACAGTGCATTGTATTGAACTGTCAGTTCTGTGGATCTCAGCGCTGCAAGTCACATTTTGTAATATATATTTTACAATTCAGCAAAGGGGGTGACAGAGAGGAGGCTCTGTCACCCTTTGGACACTTACGCCTGGTGCGCTCTGCATCTCATGCACCCCTGATGTGACGCCGCTGAATAAGTGCTAATGTGCTGCTTTAGTGGAGCAGTCTTCAGGGATAAGCATGAGCATGACCCAACCAGGAGACAATCAAAAAATCTCTGATGGGGGCTTCTAGTGGTAGCATCACTATATGCACTAACAAATAGGGAAAATGTAACAAAGCTTTTTCTGCTTCGTAATGTATATTTTCAGGGAGTGGGGAGTAAATCTGCACCTCAAATCATGTATAGGGGTGCAATTTCTTGTATTTTGCTAATTGCACAAGATATTTTAATTTGTAGAATTCAGCTACAAAATATCAACTCAGTCTTTTTGTTACCAAATATTAAATTTGCTTCTCTCTGCAGTTCACCAATGAAACATTAAACACAGGAATGAGTGAAAGGAAAATACCAAATACTTACTGGCTCTGGAGGAGGAGGGGGTGGAGGCTCTTTAATCACCTACCACAAAAAAACAAGACAATTAAACATACATTAAAGCAATATAATGCACATGATCTAGAACCCCCAAACATGCACACACACAAACACAAAAAAAATTCTCAAAATTATGTATAGGAATAGGACTGTACATTCTGAAGGAAACTTAAAACTAGCAATATCTTTACTTACAGATTTCCCAAACTCATGGATTCCTTCTAACAAAATTTAAGTTTTATATATTTATAGACTACTGAGGGTTGAATTTAGTCATTAGGCAACAAAATTTGGTTTAGTAATTACTGTAACAAGTTGGGAATAATAAAGAGCTTTAATATGGGGCATATAGATTATACTGAAGAGCATTAAACATAAAACATAGTGCTCTGAGTATAATTTTGGCCCAATTAAGGAGGAATAAAGGGCTTTATTATGGATCATATGGACTATATACCCCATAATAAAATGTTCCTCAGTGCCCCACTCAATGTCAGTGTCTGCAGTTGCTCTGTACAAAAAAACTAAACAAAAAACCATAAACACGTCAAAATACCAAATGAGCCCTAGCAGTGGCACATGCCCCACTTGCCTACTCTAAAAAGACAACAGTGGCTCAAAGTCATTATAATGCATATGAACAATTCATTCTTACTTAAAAACACTGCAAGTATGTCAGTTTAATTTCACAAGAGGGAAAAATCAAACTTATGCCAAAATGACAATTAGTTGCCAAAAGAAATCTCCAGCTTAGTCATCTATACTATACAATAAAGATTAAAAGATCGCATTCACAGATCAGAATGAGTTAAGTGAAGCAGTATCCACACCTAACTCATCTGATCTGCCCCCCAACCCGCCCCTGTTTTTAGGAACCTTATGGCACTTAGGAGTTCCATAAGGCTTCCTTAAGTAACCGTTCGTATTTTCCTTCTTAAGAAGTAAAATAGGAACAGTGATCTCTTCCCCATGCGCTCCCTGGCTAATTTAAATCCCTTGCCCCAACCAATCTGCTTAAAAAAGGACAAAGGCTGCCGTGACACGCCTCTTCCTTCTTAAATTTCTAAGTGCGGTCTTCTAAGTTACCTAAATGGTACGTAGATTGTGTAAATGGCCTATTGCACATGTGTAGTAGATAATTTCCTAAAGGACTGCACTTAAGAGGCCGCAGCTTCTTAAGTGTGAATAAGGTCCTACATTCCAAGGGATGGCAGCTAAAAAAAAGATTTAAATCTAGTTTAATTTAAAATTCACATCACCAAGAGGGATACGAATTACAGGAACAGACATTCTGCAACCACCTGCAACACTAAAACAGCCTGCATGGCTATTCATCACCTGTCCATGCATGTGCTCTGTGTATGAGCATCACTGTCAGCATGTGCTCTGTGTATGAGCATCACTGTCACATCCTGTGCTGTGTACCAGCGATCATGCTGAGCATGTGCAGCATGGTGGGGGCACCCCCTATTTGGGGATAGATTTACTAAACTGTGGGAACGGAAAAGCGGAGATGTTGCCCATAGCAACCAGTCAGATTTTAGCTCTCACTTTTCTATTACATACTAGAAAAATGTCAGCTAGAATCTGATTGGTTGCTATGGGCAACATCTCCACTATTCCTTTCCTGCAGCTTAGTAAATTTGGCCCTCAGAGTCCTGGTACCTTTGTTTACATGTCATGCATTTGTTTCCCTTCTATTTACCTGGATTTTATTCACATTTGCAATATCTGTCTGTCACTGTGTGATTTTACTTGACGTTAAGTAGTCAATTAGTTCTTTTCAATATACCCATATTCATACTGCATGTATTAAGCTATGCTATGCTATAGGTGACTAATCTAAAATTCCCCAATCATAGATTTTTTGTCATTGTACAATAGTTATTTTTTTTTATTTTTCTTTAGTTAGTTTCTGTGCTGTCTGTTAAAACCCTGTATGCAAATAAAGACATGCTACTTTCTACGTCATCAAATAGGTCATGAATACATGCACTGAAATAACAGGCCAGATTCTGGGGTTACATAGTGGCACTGACAGTACTTACCACTGTGCAGCAAAGTGGCCAAAACCACCAGAGTAAAGCCAAGAGTAGCAGAAGAAATAGTATCAGCAAGGCGATGAACAGTATTATACCGGTGGGCTGTTGAAGATAATAAACCATATTAATCACAGTATTAAGCAGTACTAAAAAAAATATTTTGTCAACAGATCTGGTAATCAAACATATTTGAACTAGCAATTAGGTGTAGTTAAACTAAACGTCCTGGGTGTACAGATTCTTTGCGTTAATTCGCACAGTGCTTGTAGAGAATAGAACGTTCCATTCACATCAGAACGCAACTCGGGCACCTGGGACTTGCGTTCTGATGAGCATTTAGAGGGAGGGAAGGGATGCAGGGCATGTACAGTAAGATCGTATCAAGGCAGTGTTTGCCACGCAGATCAGAGGATCAACTAAGGTCTGAATATGTCTAAGCATTTGCACCTACAGCAGGTCATGTTTAAGTCAGGGGGCACAGAACAAACAAGCTATTTTAGCCAATTAGTATTCATTTTCATCTTAACTTTACATATACCTTATTTTGATATCGCTTATTTTGACATTATAATAAATAAATTTGTTTGCATTTTTTACTTTGCTTTATCTCATCCACACTACAAAGGAAGAGTTTGCAATGTTTCTAACAATTTTTTAGCCTGCAAAATACAGTACACTAGTCTGTGCTTGAGTAGTGTATTAAGGCACGTAGCAGCAGTCCTCATATGCTATGTGCTGCACATTACACATCAGAGGTTCCAATATGTACACTTAGGGCCAGATTTACTAAGCTGCAGGAAAGGAAAAGTGGAGATGCTACTCATAGCAACCAATCAGATTCCAACTGACATTCTCTAGTATATAATAGGAAAGTCAGAGCTAGAATCTGATTGGGTGCTATTGGTAACATCTCCATGTTTCCTTTTTCGCAACTTAGTAAATCTGCTCCTTAGCATGCTCAAAATCGAAAGGGCATATGAGTGGACTTATACAGCACCTTTGTTGCGTGCATGCATTTGAGCATTGATCTGGATTGGCCTCGCTATATAGGTAGTTTTGTTTTTAAGAATAGACACTGATGGTAATCAAATATATATTCACATGAATAATATGATATATATACTAACTAGTCAAAGGCCTGTCAAAATGACAGGAAAAAATATTTCCTATCATGACTCCCCAGTATCCCCCATCCATGTCATTCCATCTCCCAGTATCCTCCATCGTATAATTCCACCCCCCTCCCCAGTATCCCCCATCATGTGGCCTCGCTAGTAGTTTTGTTTTTAAGAATAGACACTGATGGTAATCAAATATATATTCACATGAATAATATGATATATATACTAACTAGTCAAAGGCCTGTCAAAATGACAGGAAAAAATATTTCCTATCATGACTCCCCTCCCCCCCCCATCCATGTCATTCCATCTCCCAGTATCCTCCATCGTATAATTCCACCCCCCTCCCCAGTATCCCCCATCATGTCTCCCCAGCCCCCCCCCCAGCATCCATCATCATGTCACCAGCCTCCAGAATGTCCCCATCATGCCCCCCCAGCCTCTCTATATTTCAGATTGATGTACCGTCACTTACCTTAGCTGTCTTCCCTTCCTCTGCGGCACGCTGTCCCTCCTTCCTGGTGACGCTGGCTCCTGTGCAGGCAGGAAGTCTCTGCTATCAGCTGCCGGGCAGAACACAAAGCAGCTGATCGCAAACCCTGGCAGCTGAAAGGAGGTTTTTGATCAGCTGCTCTGTGTAACCACAACGGCGGCTGATAGCAGTGACCTCCTGCCCTCCA